>MPGH01000020.1:211960-223687 GCA_001937105.1 Colletotrichum chlorophyti
GGAATCCGCCCTTATAAAGAACGGTAACATATTATTAAGTAAGTATATAGAATAAGGCCGACCTAGTTAGAACTTATACCTTCTATAGCTCTCTAGTAATTAACTTTATAATTTATCTTAGGATATCTTTTAGCTAACTCTTTATAAATTAGTTAACCTTATNAACCTACCTTATTAACTTATATAACTGATTACTATATAAGCCTAAACCTATTGATTATACTAGTAAGACCGACACAGTACTCCTATAAGACCTAGTTAGCGTTAAGCCTTAGCTTCTGTTAGTAGACCCCTTACTGTTAGAAGGCTGGCCGTAACACCTATACCTAAGCTGTATAGGAATGGCCTTAAGTAGTAATAAGGTACTAAAGAGCACTTCTAATAGGTTTCTTTGTAAGCTATACTAACTTATTTCTTTTTAAATATAGGTTTAAACTTCTTAAGCTATTTATAGTCCTATACTATATATCTTAGTTTATTATAGTTATAGTATTTAAAGGCCTTTTTATTTTAGTTCCTTTTGTATACTATACTAAAGTCTATTACTTTATTATAATATCTTTAAGTAGTACTATATTAAGGGTATCTACTTTATAAATCATTTTACTATTAGTTTTAGTTAAGAGTTCCTTAATTTCTATTATTATTTTTAAGTTACTATTAGTACTTCTTACTTAAGTTAGAAGTTTATTATTTTTTTACCTCTTTCCTTATATTACTTATATAGGTAATTATTAATCTTAATAGTTAGTTCTATATAATATAAAAAGTCTTTAGAACGGTCTTATTTAATAAGTTCGTCCTTAACTTTATCTTTAAGCCCTTAATAGAATATAAAGATCTTAGTATTATTTATATAGTTAAGCTTTATATAAATATATTTAAACTTAGTAATATAGTATATAATTACTCCCTTTTACTTAAGGTTAATAAGGTCTTATTTATATTATTATTATTTATTAAGTTCTTAAAATAAAGAGAGTATAGCCCCTTTAAATCTATAATAACTACCAAAGATCTCTTAGGTTTTTATTTTAAGTTATTCCTACTTATAGGTTATAAAGTTAATAAAATAGAGTTTAAATTAAATAAGAGCCCTTCCCTTAAGAAATAAGGTAGTATAGATAACCTTTTTAGCTTTATCTTTAAAACTAATAGTATAAAAGTCGTAATAGGCCTAAACTTATATAAAGAATCCCTTTAAGTAATTAAGGGTTCTATTAAACGCTTAAGGTATATTAAGTTAAAGCTTCTTACGTCCCTTAATAGGGGTAGTAATAATATTAGTAGTAGTCTAGAGGGTATTAACCTCCTATTAGAGCNAGAGTCTCTATTAGTCCGGATTCTATTAAATAACTACCTAAAGTTTAGTAACTTTACTTACGTTATTATTAATAATTTCTTATATCTTAGCTATATCCTTATTAGTTTTCTTAAGTTATTTAATAAGTTAAGTATTATTTTCTTCTTTATTACTAGACTTAATATCCTTTATTTTTTAATCTAAGGTCTTAATAGGTACTTTACCTTTTAGTAAGGTAGCTTAAGATCTAAAAGAAGTAGATAGACTATTAGTGTTCTTAGTAGATATAGTAATACTGTTTTTATAATACTAGTTAGTAGCGTTAAGGTTAACTTACTAAATAAGAGTAATTAAAGTATTATAGCTAGCCTTTTAATAATAAGGGGTTTATTAATAGAAGCTAAGGTTTAATACTAATTAAGTCTTATTAAGGTATTATATTAGTTTTATTTATATAATTAAGGTACTTAGGCTTATATAGTAATTAATTATATAAGTTAATAAGGTAGGTTAATATAAAGTTAATAGGTTTATAGAGAGTTAGTTAAAAGATATCTTAAGATAAATAAATAAAGTTAATTACTAAAGAGCTATAAAGTATAAGCTTTAATAAGGTTAAGCTTATCCTATATATAAGTTCTAATCCTATAGTCCTTTTTTATTAGTTACTATAGACTGTTATTATTCTGTTAGTCCTTAGGGGGGACCGCCCTTAGTATTATTAGTCCTAACTAAGGACCGCTTATTAAACATTAGTCCTCTTATTATTATATAACTTATCTATAGTTCTTCTGTTCTAAGTAAGACCTTACTATTCCTATACCTTATATATATATATTCTATATTTCTAGCTATTAAGCGCCTATAGGTATCCCTAGCCCTATTATATCTTATAAGTTATAACACTTTAGTAATAAAAAGAAAAACAAATCTTAGTTTTAGTTATACTTAGTAATAAAAATAAAAGTACATTTTAGTTTAATTTATATATACTTAGAAATTAAGGTTGGATATTATTCTTATAGCTATATCAATTAATAAAAAGAGAATAAATTCTACTTTAAGTATATTTTAGCTTTATATTATATTAAAAATAAAAAAAACCATAGTCTTTTTGTTTATAACTTAGTAATAGTTTAAGATTTATAAAAGTTAAAAGGTATATATTAGTTTAAGGTTTATAAAAGTAAAAAGGTATATATTAGTTTAAAATTTATAAAAGTATAAGGGTAAGGGATGTTTTTTAAGTCTAACCCTAACTCCCTTAAGTAATAGGTTAATATAAGGTTAATTAATTTATAGAAAGTTACCTTAAAGGTATCTTAAAATAAATTATAAAGTTAATTACTAAAGAGCTATAAAAGCTTCTTTAAGTACTAAATAATAGTCCTTATTATATACTTATAGTCCTTAATGTTAGTTATATTAAGGTAATTATATATAGTAATTATTAATAAGCGCTTATTAAGTAAGCCCTTATTACCTTATTAGTAATTATTTTACGTTATCTTTATATAACCTTTCTATAGCTCTTTATTTTAAGGGATAACCTTTATTTCTATACCTTATTTATATATATCTATAATTCTTAGTCGTTAGGCGCCTAGAGAGTGCCCCCCGGTTCGTTATGTTTTAATAGGTCGTAACAGTAAGGTAGTTCTCATTACTCTATTTCTTAAAAGTAACGCCTTTATTAATAACACCAGCTTTCTAGTACCTATTAAAGGTCCACTAGCTAACTTACGTCACCAACCGCTACCGATTCCAGTACTCAAATTGAATATTAAGTTAACTTGAATAGCCCCTATAATAGATACCGTGGCTTATGTGGACGTAGGGTTTTTTTTAGGGGCCGCTCGGATGTTCAAGGAGCTTTCCTCCCTCACCAACAAACTTTTGTCTCCCAAACCACAACCCAGTCTTGTTTATAATCAATTGGCTTCGGCGGCGGCTTCCTCATCTCGCCGCCGATGAAGAGCAACTCGTCGAGAGAATCTAAGCAATGATTAATGTGTTCGTGGTCAATATCCCCCGGACACACATGATGCCCGCTCTCCTTTGCCTTCCAATACCGTCTGAGCACAAGAAGGCAGTGCGCTGGATGGAACAGCCAGTCGGTCGGAACCCTGAAGCGATGGGGATCTCTGTAGAATTCTTGGCGGAGGTAATCTTTATTGTCAACGACATCCCTCATTCCTGGGTATCGCTTCCCGAACCACTCTTGATACGGGACCTCGTCCTCATCCACCAAGCATGCGGGAATAATAGCCCCATCATCAATCCGCACGGCCCACTTGCCATCTGGATGCGGATTCTCCCATTCCGACACATTGTGCTTCGTTAACCGAAGCTGGTAGCGAGGGCCGGCGCTTCCTTTAATGTCGAAGGGTACCCAGATGCCGTTCTCAAAATGCGTTTGGAATGGCATATCAAGAGTGCCTTGGTAAATGAGGATAACGGCCAAAGCGATGAGTGCAAGTACCGACCAAATCGCGCCTCTGCAGACGCGGGCTTCTTCCCATGTACTAGGCATAGCGAACCAGGAGCCGGCTTTTTCAAATTCTCTACTCTTTGTCTGCCGTGGAAGCTCCGTGTCGAACACCGGAACTTTGGACCAAGAGAGTGAGTCGGCGAATGCGCCCTGCGTTTGGCTTACTGTTTCAATGATTCAGCACGATGTACGGATGCAATAGCATGGAACATGGCCAAGAGCTTACGAGTGGCAAGGCAAGTAACGTCTTGAAGATCGTAGTGTTTTTTCAGTGTGTAGAAGACAGAAATGGACAACGATGAATTCGATGTCATAAAGTCCTTTAATTTACGAGCTGCCTCCGCGAGGGTGAATTTGGCGGTCTCTTCAACTTTTGTGACATAGAGAATAAAGGCTTCGTTGCCAGCACCGATGGTAGCTCGGACGGGAGTATTGTCTAAAGCCGCCCGCTCCAGTAAGTCGTCAATACTGAAGTTATCTTGCTGCATTGAGGTATTGTGTCCAGGAAGCAGACGAGCGTCAAGATCTCTCTCTTCGCTAGAGAATGGGGTGTAAAAAGAATTCATGATGATGACGAAAAGTATAAGATGTCTGGGATTTCTTGGCTTTGAGATAACGAAACACCGCTCGGTTCAAGGCCGCTTCTCACGAACCCTTTGAAATCAACTATGGCACACAGCTATAGGCATATAGAAAATGCAAAGGTGGCAAGTTCTGTTTCGAAGAGCTATTTGGGCGAAAGGCGCCTAGATATAGGTGTTCCGTAAACGAGTCATGCTGTAAGCACGTGACTATACCGACTCGGCGTCCTTCGTAAGCTGCAACTACTTGGTGATGTGCTCCCAACTGCTTCAAGCAATCAGATTCACGCGAAACCTTGAGTCAAACCCGTTGCAGCGTCCCTGCAAGCGCGTTTTTAAGTTAGGTACACTGAGTCGTATCCAACATATGCTTTCTATTTCTTAGGTAGCTTAAACGTTCTCACTTGTTTGTCTCAATAAAAAAAATGCCCGACCTACGTAGATCTATGTGTCAAGTATATTAGTCGTGCAAGGCTACCCAAGGCTACGCAACTGTTCTATTACCAAATAGATAGCGCAACCTGTAAAGAAGTAGTGGCTTTGTAATTCTGCGTAAGGTAATTATTATTATACTAAAATTAGTAGCGTGACTAGTAGAGAGATGAGGCTCCTAAGGTAATATTAGATTATTGTATAGGTCTTATGACCGAAATCAAACAAAGCAGGACCAGGGGACGCCCCTATAGGGCACCCAGTGATTACAATTGATCTTAACGTAAGTCCGTGCACTAGGATTCCGAACACCCCCCCTTATTCCGAACATCGTTTTTACTATGTTACATTATAATTATAGATAATTAATTCTATATATTCCTGACTATAATATAAAAGTTAAGTGTCTTTAAAGATACTATAATAATTTAAATACTTAGACATACTAAAAACGATATTTAGGTAGTAATCTAAGAAGTAAAGAATAGAAAGTTAATTAAATAAGCGTTTTAAGTATAAGGGATCCCTCTATTAACTATCTATAACTATATAAAAGGAAGCTTACTTAAAGAAGGGTCTAATAGGTATATATAGAGGCTCTTATTACCTAAGAAATATATCTTATAAAGTAAGTAATAGCCTAAAATAGCCTTAGCTTTATACCTATATATTATAAGTAGGTTAGAGTAACCAACTATAGTACAAAGCAAAAGCTTTAGTAATAATAACTCCGGCCTTACTATCCCCTATTCTATAATATATAGCTACACTATATAGTAACTAACTATACCAACTATAACACTATATATACCTAACTAAAGATATTTACTTAATAAATCCTTACTATTAGTAGTAATACTATACTACTTAAGAGATACTAAATAAAGAGGCTTTTTTTATAAAATATTAGAATTCTTTAATACTTCTAACTATTTCCTATTATTTCTACTCCTTTTTAGATTAATATAGGGATTAAGATTAGTTTTATAAATCCCTAAAAGGTAATCTATAATTAACTTTATGTTTTAGGTTATACTTATTAAGTTATAGACTTATAAGTAGGAGTTAGTATATTTATAAGCTTAAAAATGTTCTAATAAGGCTTTTAAGGGCCTATATAAAGGCTTTTGTTATACTATAACAGACCTACCTTTTATAATAACTAACTAAATATTTGTTTTAATAAGTAACCGCACTATACTATAGGTTCCTAGTAGATTATACTAAGATTTTTACTATATAAAGCTAGGGAATTCCTAAGGAAATCCCTTAAAAATCCTAAATACCTCTTAGGAGATTTCCCTAAGATTCCCTTAAGATTTCCCTAAGGTTTTCCTAAGATTTCCTTTATATTTCCCTTAGATTTCCTTTAGATTTTCTTAAGCTTTTTACTAAAATAAAATAGGACTTCTTTATAATTTCCCTTAGAAATTACTTAAAAATTACTTCTAAAAGGCTAAAACGATTATAAAGAAATCTTAAGTATATTTAATATAGTTCTTAGTAATAATATATTTTAAAAAAGATATCTTAATTTATATTATATTTACTTATATTTAAAGTTTTATAATTAGTAATATAACTTTTTTATTATAAGGATTTAGTTCTTTAAGTATAATTCTAAAAGAGAAGTTAATAATAATAATAATCCTTTTAGTTTCTAAAAGGATAGTTTATAATAGCTATAACCCCTTTAGTTATTTAATTAAAAACTAACTAATAATAGTTATAAACCTCTATTTAGATACCTTTTTTTAATAGAATAGTTAATAATAGTTATAACCTTATTAAAAAGACTTAATAGTTATAAGACCTATTTAATATAATCCTTTATATAGTAAATAGTAAATTCCTATAAATTACTATATTATTACTATTATCTTTAAAGGATATATATCTTATAAACCTTTATAAAATAATAAAACTATTAATAGTATATAAAAGGAACTATATAAAGCTTTTTAAAACTCATTTATAGTCCTATATAAAGATTCTTAACTTTATTAAAAGTTTTCTTTATAATTATTATATATTTCTACTATCTTCTTAAGATTTCTTAGTAACTTAAATACCTTAACTATTTTAATATAAATAAGCCTTTAAAGCTTAGATTTAAAGGGAACCCTTTCTTTTAGCTTATTTATTTTATTTTAAATATAAACTATCTCCTTTTATAATAGACTTAATTAAAAACGCTAAAAAAATCTTAATTGATTAAAATACTTATTTAAAAAACTAATAAGAAAGTAGCTTTACTATTATTATTATTAAACCCTTTAGGTAGTAATATCTTATCTTTATAACCCCTTTTTTATTAATAAGCTAAGTATTATTTATTAAAGTTTTAATAGTTAATTAACTTAAAATACTCTTTTAAACTTTACTCTTATAGGGGGTAGAAAAGAATATACTTTCTTTTAAAGACTCCCCTTATAAACTTACTTAAAGATAATATAAGAAATAACTTTAAGCTTTAGAATATAAAATTTTAAAAAAAGCTATACTTACTTTACTTAAAGTTTAAAAAAAAACCCTTATTTAAATAAAGTAACTACTAACTTTTTACTTTATCTTAAGGTAGAGGATTTTAAATATAATAACTAAACTATTAAAAAACTAAAGTTTTAAATACCTTTTGAAAAACCTTTTTAAGGATAGAACTAAACTTAAATATAAAATTAAACCTTATACTTATTAATTCTATAGTAATAAAAGCTATTAAGAAGTATTAATACCTATTATATTAACTATAAAAACCCTTTTCTTATAGTTCTATTAATAAAAGTAATATTAGCCTATACTTAATATAGTTTTAACCTTTAGTATACTTTTAAGCTATATATATTAAATAGTTTAATTTACTAAAATAATTTAATAATCTTAAGGATAGTTAAATAAAAGGTATTAAAACTATTTAAATAAATATCTATTAGTTTATTAATTCTTTTAAATAATATACTTATACCTCTTTAAACTATTAAAGAATTATAACTATAAACCTTTATTTATACTTAATAAGAATATTTTTTATTTAGTATATTAATAATTTAAATAAAATAAACTATAATTACTTTTATAATCTAAAGAACAAGTTAGGTATTAAAAATAATTATTAATTTAGTAGTTTAAAATACTATAAGCTACTACTTATACTAAGTTTTATAATATAAAATATACCCTTAAGAACGTATATTACTATAAAGATATTTATTATTTTACTATAAAAGTATTATAAATAGTTTAGGTAGTAAGGGAACTAAATTAATAATTCCTCTTATTAGTTTATAATAAACTAAATCTAAACCTAATAGTAGGATTTCTCTATTTAAGCGTACTTACTAAATAAAATAAATAGTTAAAATACCTTATTAAATATTAAAATAAATAGTAATAAAACATTACCTATAGAGGATAGAAGTTAATATTAAAAATAACTACTTCTAAATAATATTAAATAACGTCCTCTATTCTAAACCCTATTTAAAACTAATTACCTATTTTTTAATAAATAAAAACTATTAAAATAAAGTAAATATATTAATAAAGGCCATTACTAAACTAAAATAAGAATATATAAATATAATAGCTTTATTATATGACTAAGAATAATAAAGATACTAAAGAACCTTTTTAATAGAATAAATCTCTAAGCTATATATACTACCTAAAAGGGATCTAAGTTATAAATTAAAAAAGCTTATTTATTATTATATTAAATAAAGACACGCTAACTTTACTAAAGAAGTAATAAATATCTAAGTATTAAATAAAAATAGAACTACAAATCTTATTATTTAGTTTAAAATAAAAGATAAAAGATAATAGTTATACTATAATAAACTCTTATTCCTTAGTTAATAAAAATAATTCAAAAGTTAAACTTTAATTTCTAAACTTAGAAAACTATTTAACTATACTAAATTTATATAACGTAGTAAATAACCTTAAGATTAACCTTAAATAATAAATAGTAAATAAATATAAGAATATTTATTTTATATTAACTAAATATTTATAATATATAAAAATAGTAAACCTTATAAAAAAAACCTCAAGAGTATAGAACTATATATTAAGATATAACTAAGGAATCTTTAAGATACTTAAAAGGCTATCCTTAGAAACTAATATACCTTAATCCCTTACTATACTACTATACTTATACTTGAATTAAGGTCTTAAGAAAGCTATAAGAACTATAATTTAAAGTATATATTAACTCTAAAGCTTCTTAATATATTATCTATAAAGACTTATTACTAACAACTATTAGATTTATTATTAATAAAAATATTATAGTTAATTTTATTAAAGTAAGAGTAGCTACTATAACTAAATAGGTAACTTTAATATATACTACCTTAGGACTATAAATAGTAAAACTATCTTAGTAGTATTATATATAAGAGTATAAGTAGTTAAGGAGCTTTAAGCTAGACTTCTTTTTAAATAGGAATTTAATCTTTAGAATAGAGTTAATATACTTAATTCTAAAGGAAAGATATATATTTTATCCTATATAAACCTTAAGGTTTTAGTATATAACTATTTTAAACGCTTACCTAAGTTCTATACTATCTAAGCTTAGTAAAATACTATACTTCCCTTAAGATTAATAATAATAATACCTAAAAACGTACTAAAAGGTTTAAAATAAAAGCGCTCTTATATTAATTTTATAATAAGAATATAATTAATACTATTATAAATAAAAAGCTATTTATTGTTATTTATAATTATAGCTTCTAATTAAAAAGAATAAAAAGAAATAAATACTTAAGAATACTATTATTGCTATAAAGATAAATAATTAAAGCCTTTATAAAAAAAGAGTTCTTTACTTCTATAAAATATAAAAGACTATTCAATAGTAATATCTTTTAAAAATAAATAAATAAAAATATAAAACTTATTATTAAGTAAAATAAAAAGAAGAAATTATTATAACTAATAAAAGAGTTTATATTCATTATATAACCTAAGAGTTTATTAATAAAATAAAAGAATCTATATTAAATTATATAGTAATATAGAAACTTAGTAGATATATAAAGGTTTAAAAACACTAAAGAATAAATAGCTACTTATTAAGAACTATTATTAAGCTAAAATTAAATAAAAACTATATCCTATTAAAGTTAAAGACTAATATTTCTTAAATAAGACGCTTAACTAAATATATAGTTTTAACTAACTTTAATAAATAAATATCTTTATACTATTTAAAGTATTAGTATTTATAGTTTAGAGAACTATAAATAGTAAAAGTAAGGGTAGAATAGTTATAGACCTTTAAGCCTTAAATAAAGTTATTATCTTAAATGTATATCTTATACCCCTATAAATAGAAGTTATTAAATAATTATAAAGAGAGAAGTTTATTTTAATAGTTAACGCTAAGTTATTCTTTTATTAATTCTTAATAAAAAAGAGTATTAAAAATAATTTACTATTATTAGTTACTATAACTAAAAAAAGTCTATAGTAATATTAATAGGCTTTTATAATTCTTCTATATATACTTAACGTTTTATAGACTACCTCTTAAGGAACTATAAGTATTTTATATAGGCTTTTATTAATAATATTATTATTACTTTTAATACAACTAAAGAATATAAAGCTTATTTAAGAACTATCTTTAACTCTTTATTAGTAAAAATATTAACTTATTAGCTTTTGAATTATTTATTAAATACCCTTCTATTTAACTTTTATAATTTAAAGTAAATACATTTAGTCTTTTAAATATATATAACTAAGTAAAAGCCCTTTATTAAATATAATTTCTTACTATATTAGTTATACTAAAAAATAAATAGGTTCTAAAAGATACCTATAATATATTATCCTATAGTATATTAATAGGATTGGACTACTTTAGTAATATAAAACTTAGTTATTAACTAAAGTAAGGATATAGAGAAGATACTTAAGAGCTAAGAGAAAGTACTTCTACTAAACTATATAATTTAAACTAATAAAAAAGGAAATAAAGAGCTTTAAAGATATAAAGAACGTATTAACTAAGCCTAACGCTTTATTCTATTATACTCCCTACTAAACCTTATTTATTTAACTAAATACATTTTATAAATATAGGTTTAGTACTATTTTATTCTACTTAAAGGATATATTACGGCCAGCCTTCTAATAGTAAGGGTCTACTAATAGAAGCTAAGGTTTAACGCTAACTAAATCTTACTAAAGTATAACGTTAGTCTTATTAATATAATTAATAGGTTTAAGCTTATATAGTAATTAGTTATATAAGTTAATAAAATAGGTTAGTATAAGGTTAACTAATTTATAAAGAGTTAGTTAAAAGATATCTTAAAATAAATTATAAAGCTTATTATAAGGTACTAAAAGGAATATTATAAAGTTAATTACTAATAAGCTATAAAAGGTTCTCTAAGTACTAAAAAATAGTCTCTATTATATACTTATAGACCTTAATATTAGTTATATTAAAGTAATTCTATATAGTTATTAATAGTAAGCGCTTACTTAGTAAGTACTTAATAATTACCTTATTAGTAATTACCTTATGTTATCTTTATATAAAAGGATTTAATTAAAAATAGATATACTACCTTAGAGATATATTACTTTATATATATAGTGTTTACCTTAAAGTAATAAGGGACGATTAAAGTAGGGTAGTAGTTAGAATATAGATTTTTAGCTTAATTTACTTTAGTTATTATAGTTTTTTAAGGGATCTTAGTATAAAATAGGGGTTTAAAGTATCTTTTAGTCCTAATTAGAGGAAGATAAATATAATAATATAGATAAAGAATAATAATAGTATAGTTATTATTATAAACTTTAGTATATAGATATTTATAGATAGATAGAGATAGATTATTTAGATTAATTTCCCTTAAGAGACCTNTCCTTATAGATACTTCTTTTAA
>MPGH01000020.1:236494-259582 GCA_001937105.1 Colletotrichum chlorophyti
TTAAATAAACTTTTAAAGTTATAAACTAAGTATTTTAGTTCTTAGAACTAATTAATTACTAATCGGCTAGTATTATATAGATCTTAATAGTATTGCTTAGTTTATAGATTTCGATTTAATTAGTTTTATTAGCCTCTATAAGAGGGCTTTTAGCCTCTAGAGGGCTTTTTAGTATTATAACCAGTAAATCTGATATTTTGGATAGTTTAGTTGAATTCTAGGCTTAGTTTAGCCTATAGGAAGGGGTATTAGTATAACCTTAACCCTTAATACCTAAAGATTACCCTATAGGGCTGTTTTTAGCCTTATGTAGGTGAATTAGATCAATAGATTTTAACTAAACGGCTGAGTAGATAGTATAGCGGTCTAGCCTACTGCTATATATTAGTAATTAAGATAGTAACTTAATTNNTTAGGGTTTAATTCTAGCCTAAGGTATAAGGTCTTTAGCTAAAATAAACTAAAAATTAATATAATTAGTTAGGTTAGATTAATCTAATTAGCCTAAAGCTATAGTAGCTTTAAATATAGTATTAGGTTTAGTATACTTAGTAATCTAATCCCTTTATTCTACTAAATATAGATTATTAGGTATAAAATTAAAAGATTTTAGTACTAATCCTTTGAATTCAGCTTATAAATGTTAATTTATTCCTTTATAAGTTGAAATTTTTTTACTTAGTTATAATAATAACTTAATAGTAGGATTATATCTTAAGGCTTAGAGTATAAGATTTATATTAGCTTAAAGATATAGGCTAAATACTTTTCTTAAGTTTTTTTTTAGAGAATAAAATAGCTTACTTTTTCTACCTTTTACTTCTTAAGTTATAAGAAAAGTAATAGCTAATAAATAGGTATAGCGTTAAGTAGGACTTAACGAATAGGATAACTGTTAACCTATTGAATAAATATCTTTTATAAAGATAAAATAAATTTAACTGTTATATTAAAACGGTTAAAAGAATAGTTATATAAGTAGAAAAGAGAACTTATATAATTAACTAAAGAGTAAGGATCAGAGATTTTAGTATATAGAGCTTATACTAAGCTTCTAACCTTTTAGTATAATAGCGTAGAGGTTAGGGTACTTTTAACTTATAAGTACCTTATAAAAGAATAACCTATAGAAGTATATATAGGTTATAAGAATAAGNNNNAGGATAGAGGCTTATAAGTAAAGATAGAATATAGTTAGATTAATTGGTAGTTACTTTAAGAAGGGATTCTTCTTAAGGAAGAATAAGGCCCTAATATAGGCCCCTAAAAGCCTTATTAAATCATTCTTAAGCTTATAAATATACTAACTCCTACTTATAAATCTATAACTAAATCAGTATAACCTAGAATATAAAGTTAATTATAGATTACCTTTTAGGGATTTATAAAGCCAATCTTAATCCCTATATTAATCTAAGAAGGAGTAGGAATAATAGGAAATAGTTAGAATTACNAATAGAATTCTAATAGATACTAGACTTTAGGATTTTAGTTTTAATAGTTCTATAGTAGCTATTAATAATACTAAAGGTTTATAGTTAGTTTCTATATATTATCTTTATATTTATATCCCTTTTATTTAATAAGATATTTTATTTTACTATTATTTCATTAATAGTTAATAATTCTCTTAACTTTATATTTTAGTTTATTAGTATTAATAATAGTATAGTCCTTAGTATATAAACTTTTTAATACTAATTTAAAAAGTAAAATATAAAAAACTAAGTAATACTTTATTATATTTAATAGTAAGAGTTTATAGTTAACGTTTAAGATTTCCTAAATAAATTTAAGAGGTCTAAGCTTTTAATAATTTAATTTATTACTTAGTTACTTTATTTTAATATTATATTTAAAGAGATAGGTACTATCTCCCTCTTTAAAGGTTATTCCCTTAATCCTTAACCTATTAGTATATTTAATTATTTATTATCTAATAAATTTAAGGTCTTTTTATAAGTTCTCTTAAAGTTCTCTAATTTATTTTATATTAGCTATCACCTTAAGTACTATAGGCTTTATTAAGGTTCTCTATATACTATAGAATTAAATCTATAATTAAGCTAAAAAGGTCATTATTTTATATTTTTTCTTACTATACTATTATAAGTAAACTAAGTAATAGGTAGTAACTTAACTTAGTTATCTTATTAGTAGTTAATATAGTATTATAGATATTATTTTAATATTTAGTTAATTTATTCTATCTATTTATTTATCTATAGGTTAAAAGTAGTTAATAGTTTATAGTTTATATTAAGCTATAAGATTCATAATCTCTAAAACTTAAATATAAATAACTTATCTCTATTTAATATAATTTCCTTTAGTAAGCTATATTANGGTTTAGAGGAAGATATAAATAAGATCTTCTACTATACTTAATTTTAAGTAAGGAATAAAGTAGGTATATTTAATAAGTCTATTTATAATAACTAATATACTATTATACTAAACTTTAATAAGTAGTTCTTATAACTTTAGTAGTTTAATAATAAAGTCTAATAAGATTANAATACTATACTACTTTTAGTACTAAAAGAGGTTATATTTCTCTATATAGCTTATATAAGCTCTTCTTACTCTTCTTATATAGTTTATAATCCCTAATTACTTAAGCTACTTCTTTATATATAGCTATTTTATTATATTATTATTAAATATATTTCTAAGTCTTAATAATACCTTAATAACTATAGATTAATATACTATAAATTTCCCTAATTATTTTATACGTTATATAACCGTTCTTAATCATAGCTTATTTAGTAACTATAGGAAGTTCTACTATAAGTATAAAGTTACCTTATTTATTATACTTAAGGATAACTTACATTTCTTTAAGTACCTAAAACTTATAGTTTAGTTTTTTACTTAAAGCGTTAGCTCTTTTATTTTTAGATCCTTTTCTATAAATAATCTTAAAGTTAAATTCTAAGAAGAATCTGTACTATTTAATTTATAATTTACTTATATCTTTGAATATAATAAAGTAAGTAAGGTTTTTATAATCTATATAAACCTTAACCCTATATTTAGTTTTAAATAGTTAGAGTTTTTACTCTTTAAATAATTTAATAATTACTATAAGCTCTTTATTATAAATTTTATAGTTAAGCTTTAGTCTATTTAGTTTTTTAGAATAAAAGGTATAAAGGTATAAACGTCCTTCTTTATCTTAATATCTTAATTATTTACTAATTATATGATCTAAAGTATTAATTTCTACTTTAAATAGTTTATTAAGGTCTAAAATAGTAATAATTAGTTTAGAGGTAACTTAATCTTTTCTATTTTAAAAGCCTTTTTCTTCTTCTTTTCTCTATTTAAAGATCCTATCTATTTTTATTAAGTTAATAAAGGGTAGGACTTTCTTTAAATAGTCCTTAAGGAATCTTTAATAGAAGTTAACTAATTTTAAAAAGAATAGTACTTCTTTTAGATTTATAGATTAAAGCTAATTCTAAATTACCTCTACCTTTTTTATTTATATCTTAATCTCTCTTAATATAATTATAAATCTTAAGAAATTAACTCTTTATTTATAGAATTTACTTTTTTTAGGTTTAATAAGTAGTTTAGCTTCTTAGAGTCTCTTTAAGACTTTATATATATATTCTTAATATATATTAAGGTTTCTTAAGAGTATAAGGATATTATTAAGGTAGATAATAATAAAGATATTTAGATATTCTTATAGGATATAGTTAATTATTATTTAGAAGGTAGTAAGAGTATTAATAAGTCTAAAGGGCATTTTAAGGTACTTAAAATATCCTTAGTAAGTATAGAACGCTATTTTTTATTCTTTACCTTCCTTTATCCTAATTAAGGTATAAGCTCCTTTAAGATCTAAAGCTATAAACTATTTTACTTTATATAATTATTCTTAAATTTTAAAGATTAAAGGTAATAAATAATAGTTTTTAATTATAATAGTATTAAGTTGTTTATACTTTATATTAAGTTATTTATACTTTATATAAAGTTATAACTTACTATTCTTTTAGGTATAAATAAAATAAAGTATCCTATTAGAGAGGTAAATAAGTAATAATAACCTTTTTTAAGGTTTTTATTAAGGTATTTATTTAGTACCTTTATTTTAGTCTAATTTAAACTATAAATTATATAGATTTTTAAATATACTCTTTATTTAAGTAGTATCTTATAGTTATAGTTACTATATTTTAAAAGTTTAGTCTTTAGTTTTAGTATAAAGAGTTTCTTATAAACTTTATATTCTTTTAGAATAAATAGAATTAAATGCTTTTAATTAATATTATACTAAATATCTATAATTAATAACGTTTAGTTACTTATATTCTTAACCTAAAGGTATATAAAGTATTAATATACTCTTAAAGTTATTAAAAATTTATTTAAAGCTTAGCTTTTATAATACTATTTAATAACTAAATTTAATTTATTCTATTAAAAGAGGTTAGTTCTTTAATTTGTATATAAGTTATTTATTTTTAACTATAGAATTCTTAAGATAATATCTTATTCTCTTATTTCTATTATATTAAGAATAATACTTTCTTAGCGTCTATAGTATTCTAAAGGAAGTTATATACTTTCCCTATTAACTATACCTTTACTATAATCTATATCTTCTCNCTTTAATAGTCCTTAACTAATAAGGTCTAATCTTTTAATTCTATAGGGTTTCTTTATAGTTTACTATTNNCTAAGTAGAATAAAATTCCCTTAAGCTTTATAGTTAATAAGGGCTTATATTAAGTATCTATTTACTATTATATTTAAGTAAAGGTATTTTTTATTAAGGTTTACTATTACTAAGTATAAGGACTTTATTTAAGTTACCTCTTATTATTTTAAAGTAGTTAGTAAATTTAGTTTTTTAACTACTAAGTCTTATACTTAAAAGATAATTCTTTAAGGATGATATATAGTTATATTTAAGTTCCTTCTCTAAAGCTATTAAAGCTTAATATAGGTGTTTAGTTAATACTTTTCTATTAGTATTACTAAGATTAAACCTTTTATTTATAATAAATAAGGTATATATTTACTTAATAGTTTTAGTAGTCCTTAATATATCTACTTTAGTACTTTATTAAGTACTGAGGGTTTAAATAAAATTTAATAAAGCTAAAGTTATTTAGTCCGTTTATAATTTAGTTCTTAATTTACTAAAGTCTATATATATACTNTTATTAATTAAATCTTTATAAAAAAAGTATCTTTAAGTCTCTGTTTTAGGTAGTTAGTATAAAAGTTATAAATATACTATACTTAGAATACTTTACTATAGTTATTATCTATAGGTAGTAGTTTAAAGTAATCTTTAGGTATAAATACGTTCTTATTATAGTTTAGAACTAATTCTTTAAGATTACTATAAGTCTTTTTATAGAACTAAAGATATTAGTTATTTTTCTTAAGGTAGATATACTTCTTTATTAGTCTATCTATAAGGTCTTATTTAATAGGTATTAAGTAGACTAATACTATAGTTTAGACCTTATAAATAATAACTTATTCCTTAAGGTTAGAATTACCTTCTAAGTCCTCTTTTTAAAATCTATAGCCTTAAAGGAGTTACTCCCTTTAGGTTTCTTCTTTATTAAAGGATAAATTATATTTAGAGGTATTATAGTTATTTTATAATTAATAACTAAGTAGTAGAGAGGGTATATATTATTATATCTTATTTAATTATTCTTAAGCTTTATATTAAAAGTATAAGTATAGTAGTTAATAGTCTTTATTTAATTTAGTTTAATTAGATTTATTACTATATACTATAATTAAGTCCTAAGTATATAGATATTTTCTTATTATAATAATAGTCTCAGTTTCTATTTCTCTTTCTTTTTAAACTTAGTCTTTAAGTTCTTAGTTAATTTATTAAATTAACTTAGGGTTTCTTTAAGCGTATCTTTAAATTGAAATCTACTTATATATTACTTTAATAGTTAGGTCCTAAGATATATTTAATATATTAATCTTATATTAATAGGCTACTATAAAAGCGTATTCAAGTTATTAAAGTTTTAGTTTATTATTTTATTCTTAATATTTAGCGCCTTAGATTAATGTTTTAGATCTCAACCTATCTTATTTAATATCTTATTTTTAAGCTATTATAAGGGTTTTAGGTCGTTTATAAAGGGCCTAAGTATATTCGCTTAGCTATTACTAACCGGTCGATAGCTAAACGTTAGATAGGCCTAACTATAGGCTAAGAAAAATCCTTATAGGAAAGGGGATTAAATAAATTAAAGTTTATATACTAATATATACCTATTATTATCTATATCTTTTTTAGTTAAGTACCTATAGTACACCCTTTATAATTCTTTAACTTCTACCTTTATAGAGTAATTAATATAGAATAGAATAATAAATAAGAGACTAATAAACAACTAAACGGTTAGTAATATACATATAAATAATAGTATTAATAAACTATAAGCGTTTATATTACTATTAATAACTATAGGTAGTTAAACTAAATAGATATTTTATAAACGGAACGCTATACCCTATATAATAATCCCTAAAACCCTACCCTCTTAAAGATAACGTAAGTAGTATAAATAGTAATAAACCCTTTATAGTAGATAAGACTTTAGTAATATTAAACTATTTAAGGTACTAAAGGTATACTAATATACTAACTAATAGAGACTTAAGAGCGTTAGTATATTACTTAGAAAGAAATATATTAACTTTATATTAAGGACTATAACCCTAAGTATAAGTTAGTTAAGAGAATTAAGCGTTAAACCTTTAGAGGGTAGTACTAATACTATAATAATATAAATACTTATATTAATATAGTAATAATATTAGGATATATAAGCTATATTAAAGAAATAATAGTAGGCTATAGTAAAGACCTTATAAGTCCTTATTAATTACTTAATACTAAAAGAAAGGTAAAGAGAGTATAAANATATATAACTATAAAACGCTCTTTAAAAACGCTACTATAATATAAGTAAATAACTAGGTTAAAGTAATTAAATAGATAAACAGCTAATAACTAAGCGCTATAATAGTATACTATATAGAATAGGTACTATTAAAGCTATCCTACCCGTTATAGATATAATAAAGGAACTACTAAAATAGTTTAAAAAAAAGAACCTTTATAAGAGGAGTTTATTACGTTTATATAATAATAATATATTAACCTAAAAGCTTAAGAAAGAAAGTGTTAAAAAGAGCTTTATTTTATATAATAGAAACTAAGTAGTATACCTTTATAATACTTTACTAAATAGAGTACGCTATATAGTAACTTAAAGACCTAAATAGAAGAGGATAAGATAAAAGTATTTAACTTCTTTTTTAGCTTTTTAAAGGTCTTATAAAAAGAGATAATTTAATATAAAGTTAAAGTCCTTAAGCTAAAAGAAGTAGCCTATAAGGCTAAGAGGCTTTAGAACTTCTATAAAAAAAAGAATAGTAAACTATTATAAATAGAGAGGTAAAGGAGACCTATAATAGAGGACTAAAGACCTTAAAATTAATAATTATACTAAAGATCTAATAAATATATCTCCCTATAGGCTATTATATTATAATAAGCTAGAAGTATAGTAAATTAAGGTAAAGAGATATACGCTTTAGTAAACTAAAGGGTAGGAATATATAATAGCTATATACCCTTTAGGAGATTATATAAACTATCTATAAACTATAGAACCTATAGCTACTATAGTAAATTTAAATACTACTAAAAGAACTACTTCTTTAAGTTAAACGTAATATTAATAGGTTAGTAATTTAAAATATTAAAAGCTATAATAAATAAGGTTAATATCCTATAGAGACTTATAGACCTTAAGTTATTAAAAAATAAATAGGTATACTATAAGGACTAAAAGTATTTATACTTTATAAGNNNCTATTAGTCCCTATTAAAGCTATTANGCTATTATATAAGGGCTTATTAAAAGAGAAGTTAAAGTTAGTATAGATTTATACTTATAAGTTAATACAATTAGTTTAAAACTAATAAAAGAACTTAAGCTATCCTTAATTACTATAGCTATATTAATTCTATAAGGCTATAATAAATAGGAAACTAAAATAGAGAGAGTATTCTTACTAACGTTCTTCCTTTTAGACTTAATAGGTTAGCTATAAAAGATTTATAGGCTTTTTATTAAAGTAAATTAACCTTTAAGAGTATTAAATCTCCTCTTTACTTAATATTTAATAGGTTTAAAAGGTATTATTATTAATATAAAGATAAATATATAGCAATATATTAAGATATCTATTATAAACCTTATAGTATTTACTTATAAGATTATAGAAAATAATAAGAAGGTATATATTATATACGTTATAGGCCTTCCCTCTAAAGAGAAACCTACTATAGGTATACTTAGTAAAGAAGAGAATAACTAAGTAGATAATAATACGTTACTACTACTAAAGCTTAAGTTAGAGTAGGCTACCTTTAATAAGAAGGTAGTAGTAGAATTAAATACCCTTAAAGGGGTAGAGTATATAATTAATTTAGTTCTAAATAAAAAACCTCTCTTTAGGCTACTATACCCTTTTAGGAAAGAATAGTTAGAAGAATTATAGTAATATATTATTAGTAATATTATAAATAGAAGAATTTAACCCTTTATTAATAAGGTAAGGGTATTTATTTTATTCATCCCTAAAAAGAATAGTATATTAAGGCTATATATAAGCTATAGAGGCTTAAATACTATTACTATTAAAAACTACTACTTATTACTACTTATTAATAAGCTTTTAAATAGACTTTAGGGAGCTAAATAGATCTTTAAGATTAACCTAAAGGATATATACTATAGAATTAAGATTAAGTTAAAAGATAGGTAAAAAATTACTTTTAGAATATATTATAGGTACTTTAAATATATAGTTATACTATTTAGGTTAATTAATACTTTAGTTATATTTTAGATGTATATTTATTAAATACTTATTAAGTTACTAAATATATACTATATTATATATATAAATAATATTATAGTTTACTTTTAAATAAAGGAAGCGTATATAAGGGATCTTAAGGTAGTCTTATATTAACTATAAAAAATAAGCCTATATATAAAACTAAATAAATACTTATTTTACTAATAAAGAGTTAAATTCTTAAGTTATATTATTATCTTAAAGGGAGTCTCTATAAATAAATCCTAAGTATAAGCTATTATTAACTAAAAACTACTAAAGTTAATTAAAGATATATAAGTTTTCTTTAGATTTTATAACTTCTATAGGAAGTTTATTTTTAAATATTTGAGTATTATAAGCCCTATAACGTTACTATTAAAAGGTATAAAGAATAAATAAAAAGCTTCTACTTTTAATTAAAAGAAAGAATAATAAACTATATTTAAAAAACTAAAGACTATATTCTACTTAATAACAGTTCTATAAAACTAAAATTTAATAAAGAAATAAAGTTAAAATAGATATATTACTTAAAGCTATTTTAGGTATTTTATTATAACTTATAAAAGGATAATAGTAATTAATTATATACTTCTTAAGGAAGCTTTTACATATTAAATAACGTTAGGGTATAGGCTAATAAGGGCTACTTATCATTATAAAAAGCTTAGATTACTAAGTATATTACCTTTAAGGAATATTAAGAGTATTTTAAGTCCTTATAGACTACTAAACGCTTAAAGGTATTNAGATAAAGAACTTAATAGATAGTCTATTTAAGAGGCTAAATTATATAGAGAGAGAGGTAATATATAATAATATCCTACTAACCTTAACTTAAAAACTTAAGCTAGCTATAGAGCTATTAGTAACTATAGTATAGTAAATAGCTATAAGAATAAAGAAAAAAGAGATCTCTTAAGTATATATTAAAGCTGTAAGAATAACGTTCTATAGTCCTATATATAAAAAGAGGTTACTTTAGCCTTAAGCTATAAGTAAATAGTAAGATACTTAGGTAATACTACTATAGTTATAGCTATTTAGACTTAGAGTAAATTAAGCTAAGTTTAAATAGAGACTGCTTTGTAATTAGCTACTAAGCTAAAGGGATTATATAGAGCTAAGATTACTATTTTAAAGTAATATATCTTATATTAAGCTATAAGAGAATATATAAAAGGTAAAATAGTACTTACCTAAAGGTATAGTAACGCCCTAAAAGATCTTATTAAAGGACTATAGGCTAAAGATAAGAACTACTAAACTTAGGTAGTAAAGGCCTAAAGAGCTATTAGTAATAAAAAAGGGTACTATATAAATAAAAAAGGTATATTATTCTTTAAAGGAAGATTAATAATCTTAAGGAAAGTAACTTTTAGAAATAAGATCCTTTATTAATACTATAATAACCTAAGATTAGGTTATATAAAAGTAAATAAAATAGTAAACCTAACTAACTATAAGTTCTATTAAGTTGATATCTTTATTAATATAAAAGAGTATCTAACTTTATATATAATATACTAAGGTATTAAAGTACTAAGATATAAGCTATATAGATAGTTATAGCTATTACTACTACTATTATACCTATTTTAAAAGATTAACTTAGACTTTATTATTAAGTTAATAATAAGTTCGTAAAATAATAGTAAAATATATAATTATATCTTAGTTATTATAAACTAAATAATAAGGTTTAGGATATGTATCCCTATATAAAGGAATCTTATTATAATAGAATTAATAAGAATCCTTTATATAAGGATTAAGTACTATTTTAGAACGCTAAAAGGTATTATTAGTAGTTAAAATAAACTCCTTATAAGTAAGTTCTAAATAGAATTTATAAATAAATAGGTAATTAAACGCTAACTNCTATATACTATTTATAAATAGATAAATAAAAAGAACTTATTAAATACTAAAAAAGTACCTCTAAGTATATACTAATAGTATATTAAACAGATAGGCTTACTAACTAAAGGAAGCTAAATTTATATATAATAATAACTAACATTCTATAATTAGAGTATTATTAATATAAGCCCTATATAAGTATAACTTATAATATATAAAGTACATTCTATTAGTAAATAAAGTTTAGATCTAAGGCGTTTAAGAATAGATTAAACTTATTACTAAAGTTAAATAATAGGTATAAGTATACTAATAATAAGCTATAAAGAGCTAAGCTAAATACTATAATATATAATATAAGGCTATTAAATTCTATTATAGAGATATAGTTAGGCTATTAATAAAAAACTTTTATTTTAAAAATAAAAAGTTAGCACTTAGGTTTATAAAGGTAGTAATTACTAAAAGGATTAACTAATAAACTTACTAAGTCTACCTTTTATAATAATATTGTTTAATATATAACGTTTTTTCTATAAGTCTATTAGAACTATAAAAGAATAAATAAGGTAATAATAAAGGTTCTATAATACTTTTGGAGCTAAAAGAAGACCTAAAAGAATAAGAAGTTAAAAAGATAATTAATAGCTAAGGATTAATAAAAGATTATAGATACCTAGTTAAGTAAAAGGGCTAGTTAGTTAAATATAATACCTAAGAACTATTAAGAAACCTAAAAAAGGCTATAAAAGAAGTCTAAAGATATAAAAAAACTTATAAAAAAAGTATATAAAAAATAAAATAACTAACTAAAGGTAATATATTACTGAAAGAACTAATAAATAAAAGTAAAACTATTAAGGTATACTAACTAAAGAATAAAATATAAACAAAGAAAATATACTAGGATTATTTATCCTTATTATTAAAATTAAGTAACTATATATTATATTTAGCTATAATATTATTAGCTTATTACTAAATACTCTTATATACCTTATAAATTTAAGTATTAGTAAGAAATAAGGGGCGTACTTAGTAGTAATAGTTCTATAACGTTTTAGTAAGGTAATTAAGGTATATATACTAATTAATCTAATATACCCTAACTTTATTCTCTTTAAACTAATTAAAGAAGTTAGACAGAAACTTTAGATTACTTAAAGTAAATGAATATAAGGCCCTAAAGTTATATTAAACCTAATCCTTAGGATATAAAAGTTAGTTAATAAGAGCTTAGTAATAGCTTAAAGAAAGGAGTCTAAGAGAACTTACTTAATTATTATTCTCTTTATCTTCCTTATCCCTATTACTAATATCCTCTTAATTACTAATACCTATATATATATTTAGAGCTAAGGGATATCGTAAAGTAATAAAACTAAGACTTAATAAAGACTTACATAAACTAATAATTATTAATAACGCTTTACCTTTATTAGTATTAGCTAGCTTATCTTTAGACTACTTAGTTCTACTATATATAGAATAAGTTATATTAATATAAGAACCTTTTATAAAACGTATAGTAATAAACTACTTCTTTTTAGGGCTAAAAGGCGTTATAATACTAAAAGTAGTAGTAAATATAACGTAATAAGTACTACTAATAAAGGCTAAAGTCTTTATATATTTAAGAGCTATATAATTAAGTAAAGGAGACTCTAAGGTAAATAAAGTATTATAGTAACGTTTTAATAATAAGTTACTAATAAATTAAAAACGTAAAGATATAATAAGAATAGTAGTTATTAAGCTATAGGTATAAAATACTAAGGACTACTTTATATTATACATATTAAAGGTAATAGTAATATAACGTTTTATAAGAGTTTAAAGAGGAGCTATATTATAACTATATAAGGTTATAATATAAGACCTTTTAGCCTTATTATTAATAACGTCCTCTTTAGTATTCTCTATAGCGTTATTAGTAACGTTTTTATTCTTATTAATAGCTAATAAAATAGTAATAGCTTTATAACGTTTTAGTACTTTATAGGACGTTCTATAACTAATTAAAGGAGATAGAGGTATAGACTTAGTTATAGTATAATTAATATAGCCTTATTAACGCTTTATTAAAGTAGTAGTTTTCTTTTTATAATTAATAAAAGTACTACTAGCTATAGTAATAATATAAGTTAGAATAGGATTATCTTAATAAATAAATAAATCTTTATAAAAGGTAGACTACTTAAGAAATTTATTAAGGTTATATTTATTTCTATTTTAATATACTATTACTTAAGGGTTATTAACTAAAACTTATATAATAAATTATAAAGCCTATATATAACTATTATTATAAATATAAGTAAGCTAAAGCTAGTTTAAATATTAGTTTATATAATAGGGATTAGTTATCTATTTAAATTAATAAAATAATTAGTAAATACTTATTAATAATATAATAAAACTTACTTAAATTTATATAAAGAGTATAAGGTACTCTTAATTAATAGCTAACTACTATATAAGAATCTAGTTAATATTAATAGTACTTATACTTAGTAAAGGATCTTTAATATATTAATAAATAGACTCTTAGGTATTAATAACGTCTTAAGGAATATTAAGTATCCGCTATTACTTATAACTATTTAACTAACTAAAAAACTTAAAACTATAAAAGGAATAGAATATATTCTAAGTTACTTAAGTAATACCTTAAAGCTCCTTTAGAACCTAAAAAAAATAAATTAATATAAGTAAATAAGTTAGTAAAAAGTTAATAATATACTACTAAATACTTCTTTTTATTAACTAAATATACTAAATACTTCTTAATATACTTAGTAACATAATAAGTTAACTATATTATATCTTAATATAAGAGATATAGGTAATTAATATAAAGAGCTATATTTAGTTTAATAAAACCCTCTTTAGGCTAATAGTATAACTAAATAATACTTTAAATATAGAGAATAATACTTATTATTAATAATAATTTAATAAAATAAAGGTATAAAAGAAAAGTATATAACGTTAATAAAGTAAAGATAAAGAAGGGAGTAATAATAATTAATAAAAAGTAAGTAAAGGATTAATAAAAAAGAATAATATAAAAGTATAATAAAGTATTAATAAGAGCTTAGTATATATAAAAAAAGAGGGGAAGATAATTGAGGAACGATCTTATAAGTAAGAAAAGGTAAGGAGAGCTAAGGAAAGGAGTATTTATATATATAGTAATACCTAAGTAATAATACTTTACTTTATCTTTATTATTAACTTAGTAATAGCTTTATATAAATAATATAATAATATAGTAATATAAAAGATAATACTATAATAGAGTTATATAATAAAGGCTAAAAATAAAGCCTTTTTAATTATTATAAAGCTATAAAAATAGTTAGTATTACTAAAAAATAAAAGCTAGAATTTAATAATAAAAGGTCTATAATAATATACTAATACAGCTCTTATAACATTTTAGATACTAGATGTAGTTATTAAGCGGCCTTATAGTAGTAATAGATTATATAAGCCTTAGGGACTAAGGCTTACTAATAGAGAGGTAATTATAAAAGGGCCGACTATATTTACTTAGCTATTACTAACCGGTTAACAGCTAAACGTTAGGTAGGCTTAACTATAGGCTAAGAAAATCCTTATAGGAAAGGGGATTAGAAGTTAAAGTTTATATACTAATATACACCTATTATTACCTATATCTTTCTTAATTAAGCGCCTATAGTACACCCCTTATAATTTTATTAGTAAACTCTTATTTAAAACTTAACTAACTACCTTAATAATGTAACCTACCTTTATATTAATAATAATAATAAGATTATAGGTATATATTAAAGAGAATACTTCTTTATAAATAATAAAGTTATTTATAAAGGAGTTACCTACTTCTATAAACTTACTATAAAAGAAGACTTAACTATTACTAAGCTTAGTTTTATAATAATTTTTATTTTTTAAAGCTTTTCAATATTACTATAGGTATTATAATTATAAGTATTAACTTAGAATAAGCTGTTATATATAAGCTATAAAAATAAAAGGCTATAGAAGAGGCTGTTTGTATAATAACCTATTAAAATATAGCGAACTAAGGGGTACTCTCTAAGCGCCTAACGGTTAGGAATTATAAATATATATATATAAGGTATAGAAATAAAGGCTACCCTTTAGGATGGAAGAACTATAAAAAGGTTATATAAAGATAACGTAAGGTAATTACTAATAAGGTAAGTACTGAACGCTTACCTAATAAGCGCTTATTAGTAATTACTATATATAATTACTTTAATATAACTAATAGTAAGGACTATAAGTGTATAGAAAGAACTACTTAGTACTTAGAGAACCTTCTATAGCTCTTTAGTAATTAACTTTATAACATTCCTTTTAGTACCTTATAGTAAGCTTTATAATTTATTTNGATATCTTTTATTTAACTCTCTATAAATTAGTGAACTTTATATTAACCTACCTTATTAACTTATATAACTAATTATTATATAAGCCTGAACCTATTAATTATACTATTAAGTTTAATATAGTATATTAGTAAGACTTAGTTAGTGTTAAACCTTAG
Organism: Colletotrichum chlorophyti; assembly: GCA_001937105.1. Classification (NCBI taxonomy): domain Eukaryota; kingdom Fungi; phylum Ascomycota; class Sordariomycetes; order Glomerellales; family Glomerellaceae; genus Colletotrichum; species Colletotrichum chlorophyti. The sequence goes on from MPGH01000020.1 coordinate 251,844, forward strand.
CTCTTATTAACAGACCCCTTACTATTAAAAGGCTAGCTATAACAGTTAGTAAGTATAACTCTTAAGAAATAGCCCTATAAATAATAAGTATTATTATCTTTTATAAGGCCTATAATCTTTTTATAACTTTAGCTATATTAATTAATAAGATTAATACGTTCTTAAAGGTATAGTTTAATAAGTATAACTTAGAAGTTCTTTTAGAATATAATAAAGAAACCTAAATAACTTTTTAAACCTACTATAAGGTAACTACTACCTTAGTTATTCTAAAGATAATTTATTAATATATATTATATCCAAGTATAATTTTAGTACTAAATAAAAGAAGTAATTATATTAATATAAAGAAGGAAAAAAAAGGTATAGTTAATATATAAAGTATAAATAGTTAAAGGAAATATTAATATATATACTAATATACTAAATTTAATATCTATAAGTAAACTATACTATAAAAGATAGATATACTTACTAGTTTAATTTTTACTTATAATTTCTATTATATTACTTTACTTTATTATTTATTTTAATTTAAGATAATATTAATTTAATATTAAGAATTTTAAAGTAGAATATACTTTTCTACAGTAGTAATTATTATATTATAATAGACCTATCTTTTATCATAACTAAATATATATTTATTTTAATAAGTAACTATATTATACCATAGGTCCTTAATAGATTATATTAGCATTTTTATTATATAAAGCTAGGGAATTCCTAAAAAAATCCCTTAGAAATCTTAGATACTACTTAGGAGATTTCCTTAAAATTTCCCTTAAATTTCCCTTAGATTTCCTTAAGCCTTTTACTAAAGTAAAATAGGACTCTTTATAATTTCCTTTAAAAATTACTTAGAAATTATTTATAAAAGACTATAGAAATTATAAAGAAATCTTAAGTATATTTAATATAGTTCCTAATAATAATATATCTTAAAGGGGATATCTTAATTTATATTATATTTACTTAAACCTAAGGTATTATAGCTTTATTCTTCTTTAAAAAGAATCCCTTCTCTAAGTAAGTAACTAATAATTAATCTAACTATATTCTATCTTTACTTATAACCTTCTACCTTACTTATTCTTATAACCTATATATACTTCTATAGGTTACTCTTTTATAAAGTACTTATAAGTTAAAAGTGCTTTAATCTCTCTATTATAATATAAAGAAGAACGCTTTAGTATTTTATAATAAAAACCTTATAATTAATATAAAGTATAAAGTATAACGTTAAAACTAAACTCTATAATAGAATTAATAAAATAATAATAATAAAGAGTTAAGAATTTCTTTACAAAATTAAAAAAAATAATCTAACTTAATATAGTAGTAGTACTATTAAAGAGTTATAATTAATAACTCTTTAATCTAAAAGTAAGTAACTTACTTATAAGTTTAAGGGACTAAACCTTTTAAAAGAACACTTAATATTATAACCTATTAAAATATAATAAACTAAGGGGTACTCTTTAAGTACTTAATAGTTAAGAGTTATAGATATATATATATATAAGGTATAAGAATAAAGGTTATCCCTTATGTTACTAAACCTAGTGATTTCGGCTACCTATACGTAACTATTTACGTATAGGTAGAGCTCTTTATATTAAGGAGCTCCCCCTTAACTATAGTCATAATAGACCAACCACTTTATACTATATATCTTAAGACCTATCTTTACTTCTTATTATTGCTTCCTATTATTGCTTTATTTACTTTGTTAGCGTTGTCCTTTACTGTGTTAACGTACCTGTACCAGTCGTACCCCTTCTGCCTTAACAACCAGCGGGCAGAACGACTGTAACACCTTAAGATAGAAGAATTATAAAAAGGTTATATAGCGATAATATAAGGTAATTACTAATAAGGTAAGTATTAAGCGCTTACTTAGTAAGCGCTTATATATAATTACTATATATAATTACCTTAATATAACTAATATTATAGACTATAAGTTTATAATTAGGACTATTACTAAGTACTTAGAGAACCCTTTATAGCTCTTTAGTAATTAACTTTATAATTTATCTTAAGATATCTTTTAGCTTATTCTTTATAAACTAGTTAACCTTTTATTAACCTACCTTATTAACTTATATAACTAACTACTATATAAGCCTAAACTTATTGTTTATACTAATAAGACTAATATAGTACTTTAGTAAGATTTAGTTAGTATCTATCCTTACCTTCTATTAGTAGACCCCTTACTATTAAAAGGCTAGCTATAAAAGTAAGGACCTTTTATATTATATAAAAAAGAACTAATATAAATTTAAAATAGCTCTTTTACCTCTTATAGATATTGAACTTAATATAGGCCTCTAAGGGCTTCTATTAAAGCTTTAATAATAAAGTAAAAAATATTAGTCTTATTAAGCTTAGTAACCCTTTTTTAGTCCTTAAGGGCCTAATAGTAGTACTAAATATATTATACTAACTACTCTACTTATATCTTCTTAATAAGACTAAGCTTATAAGTAAGCTTTATCTCTTAAAACCTAGCTTAATGAAGGATCCTTAAAACTATTAAAGTAAAGACGGTAATACCCTTATTATTAAGATTACTAGTAATATTAATATAGTTCTTTTTATATCTATACTAATTCTAGTATACTTAAGCTTTAACAGCTTTATAGACTTCCTTAGTATTCTTCTTAAGTTACTTAAAGTAAGGTTTATTAATAATATAAAAACAAGAATAATAAGGGTTATATTATTAGGCTTAAATCCTACCTTAATAGTATATAAGTAGATCCTATAAATTATATAACCAATAAAGTCTACAATTTATATAATTTCTTTAATAGTTTTCTTACTATAAGGACTTTATAAAGTAATAATTACTACTCTCTAAATAGGATTAATATTAAAAGCTATTCTTATTAAATCAAAAGAGGCTAAAATTATAATATTTTATTAACTCAATAAGAGGTTATTATTATAGAGAAAGTTTATAAAGGGCTTATATAGGCCTATAGAGAAAGTAAGCTATAGTAGGCCTGACCCAAAAGGGAAAGGTCGGACTACTAGCAGCTAGCGGCCAGCAGTGGGTTAGTAGGGGGGCTAGTTAAAACTTTTAAAAGGCTCCTCCCTATAGTGATCTAAAATAATCTATTATATAACTTACTTCTATAGTCCTTCTATAGGTGCGTTGAACACCGTTCTCTTCATGTTTAGTTCGTTGGTGTTTTAGCACTTCCCCTGTCTACCTGTACCAACATTGCTAAGCCAATCTTGGCTCGTAACAGAAGACTGAGCGGGAATATTACGAGAGCGATTAAATGCGAACCAAAGAAATAAACGAATACACAGAGGCGACCGGAAGTTCTCTGCCTGGCCGCCTGCCAGATGGTGAATCTTACAGAGTAGAGGGACCCAGCAAGGAACAGTTTCGGCTGATAGGATAAGGAATAGGATGGGACTACCGCCTAAGATTCTAGATATAAAAGGATTAATAGGGACTACCTACACTACAAAGACTCTCTCACTGACTGATTCGTTTGTCCCCTCGCTATGATGGTCCCGGCCTCTCGTAAAACCGATAATGAGTTATTTCAGCAATGCTTATCTCGGTGTAACCTCATAATGCGTTCGAAAACTATTTGGAAAGACGATTACAGAGACATAATTCAAGACAGCTTTCTAAATTGAGTACTGCAGGAACCGCGCCAGCTCAGTCGTCCAGTTGCGCTTAGGATCGTCAAGAGCTAAGCCAAGACCGTGAGACCCGTCTGGAAGGATCAGCACCTGCGCCAACCGTTTGTAGGCCGCCATGGCCTCAGCAAAGAGGAGTGTGTTCTGCACCGGGACGCTGCGATCGTTAAACGTGTGGAACAAAAAAGTAGGTGGCGTTGTCACGGAGACAAGGTTCTGTGCCGACAGTTGGTGCTGCGTTTCGACGCTCGCGTTATCTCCAATGAGGTTGTTACGCGAGCCTACGTGCGTGTAGCTTCCTTCAAGTGTGATGACGGGGTAGGCGAGGATGCCGAAATCGAGGCGGGCCGCCGGGTTAGTGAGTGTCACTGCTGAGAGGTGACCGCCTGCCGAGAAGCCCCAGATGCCAAGCCTTGTGGTGCGGTTCTGCTTGCGGATATAATTCAAAGCGTCGAGCGCCTCGGTCTGGGGCTTAGGGTAGATAGGCGCGGTTGTGTTTGAGGCCGTAGTGTAGTCAAGAACCCAAGCATCGATACCCAGGCTGTTTAAAAAAGCCGCTGGGGTGTATCCCTCCTTAACTATAGACACGCGGCTGTACCCGCCACCAGGACACACGAGAACTCCAGTGCCCGTGGAGTTCGCCGCCGGAAAATATGTGATTTGCGCTGTATTGAGCCTACAGAACGAGTCAGATTTAACAAGTTCCCCTACTGGCCCATCCAGCACAAATTCTAGGCTTATTGACAAGGATTGAGAGCTTGGATATTCTCACCTTTTCACGATTCCATGGGAAAAGTCTGGAGATGCTCTGATGTTAACTCCAGATGGGATAGCAGCAACACAGTGAAGAAGAAGGCTAACAGCCACTGCTGAGCTAAACTTCATGGTGCTTTTAGAGGCTCAATTGAGATCTTGCGTAGAACAACAAACGTTGGTGGGATGCAAGTCAATATTTCTGTATTCAAGTCTGCTGGCTGCAATCGGTTATTTATAACGGACCAAGAACGATTGAGTCCCGTTGCGACATGCCCACTGCACGCTTTATGTACCCCGTGTAATGTAACGTAGTCAATCTTGACGTTCATGCTGCTAAAGACAGGTTCTCCATCTGTCCGGTGGCTGGGTGACATTTATAGCTGCACCTCGTCATAAAAAAACCCGAAAGCCCGTTGCCACATTGCGCAGCTTCATAAAGTCTAATCCACCAATGAGACTGTAGCAATAGTCAACTAGTGCAGATCACTATCAATTCGCTATCGTGAAGGCGTCTCAAACCAGGCTATTAGCTCTGACAATACCGCCGGCTCGTCTCTTCAAATAACGACAAAGGATAATGCTTTAGACGCCCTACCTACCAGGCCATTTCCCCGATTCAGCAAAAGAAAGGAATATACCCCGTTAACCAATGCACTTGAATTAATTTGTGCGAGAGGTATGAAGACATAAAGAATAAAAATAATACACCTAGTCTGAAGTTTTAAGAAGTTTACATTGTCGATTACTATGGCCTATACGTCGCGAAAGTCTAAATTTTGATAGATCGCTAGATATAGCTGCTGGGAACTAATTGGAAAGCTCTGTGGGACTGCTGCTAGGCCCTCTGAGCCGACGCCATCTATGTCGTGTAAAAGGCCAAAAAAAAAGGAATAGTGATACATACATTTAGCCTCGCTCTATAGAGCGTTATGACGCTGGAACAGTTCTGCAATTGCTTAATCAAGTGCCAGCAGAAAGCAGTTAGTACCTTTTTTTATACTGGCATACACTTTTGCTCACTCTAAATCACTAGATGGTCAACTAAAAGCGACAACCTGTAAGTTTTTACCTCTTCCTCCATTTAAAGAACCAACGGCCTGACCTTTAATCAGCTTATCAACATCGACATCGTTATCAACTGGTGACATACAATGATTATTGTGGGATATTATACCCCGACCATTGGATCTTAACTTAAGAAGATACTATGCACGCTTGAGCTATAATCTACAGTTCTGTAAAGAAATCAATAGCTGTAAAGTCTATAAGCAGTATTTATTTCCAGGTATTGGCTTAAAACCTATTACCACATCCGAATCCCAGTTATCGCCAAGTAATCTAGAGAACACCTTGCTGATTACTTAACCTAAAAGGTGACAAGCCTCACCTGGGAGGAATAAGAGCTGTCTTACTTATTCAACAGTCTCCGATAGGATGCTGGCTTTGAAGAGTATCTACGGATCCACAGTGCTAAAACCATGAGAACTACGTATCCTTAGCTTCTCAAGTTTCTCAGCTGCCACTTTCCCCTAGTTGTAGATCAGGGCCCTATGACCAGAGCAATGTCCCTTCGACTTTATTCGTCTTAGACAAAATGGTTTAGTCGCGTCGCTCTCAACCTTTTTTTACCCTACATACTTTACATCTGCCCTAATGCTTTGCTCTATAGACCATAATCGTAGTAGTGTTGTGTAACGCCTCAGGACAATGTGGGGTATAAAGAAGCTGAGAGGAACGAGAGAAAGACGGGATCCAGAGAGAGGTTTGCAAACATAAGCTGAGCACTAGTAAATGTTGACATGAACGAAAGGGGTGCCCCTATTGCTTGACTCTAGTAAGCTTTTGAGTTTGTAGGTTTTGAGCTTGTAGGGGGTTCTGTGGTCGAGAACGGGTTAGTACGAACTAACATAGCATCCTACGACACAGACTAAAATTGGGATTCGGCGCCTATCTTCTTATGCATAGTACTTTAGAGTTGGGCCTTAATTGTCTTAAACCTATAGTAGTATCTCTGCCTTTTAGCCGTCATCTTTTTGATGTAGAGATATACCCTTTTTTGATGGGTTGCTTCCTTACCGTCGTATAGTCCAAAGGGCAAAACTACGTATAATAGTGCAGTTAGAAGAATTACTATAGTTTTTGTTCTTTATAGAACGAAGTTGTGCTGTGTAGTAAGGAGGAGGAGAAAATATTTTAATGACGAAAGACGCCCCTAGCCTTAAACGCTATAAGTGCTACATTCTTAGGTAAGTGCTTGGGGACTATGTCTCGTCTAGTAGAGCATTTAGTGACCTAGAGACCACTATACTTAATATTACAGGCTGTCTTAGGTCAGTTAGTATAATAAATACCCTTGAAGCCCCTAAACTACAAATGAATGATTGTTAACTTGTAACAGCTGATGTTGGCTGTACTGTAGTGATGGATTAATAACCGTGGTAAGTCTCTGAATGTATATTTAATAAGGAAACTCTAACGAGCTAGAGCACACAGCTATAGGTAGGAGAGATTATATAAAGAGTAACTTGATTTTAGTCGAAGGTTTCCAATATATAACGTATAAATAAAGAGGTACTTAGTAAGTATATTATAAGAATAGCCTATAATTATACTAGTTTAGTATACTTAGTAAACGTTAAGTACTTTATAATATACCCTTAGCTACCTTAAAGTTATTCTTAACTATAAATCTATTAATTAAAACCCCTTATAGACTACTAAATATTTTATTCTATATATTTTATTTAAGAATAATAAAAGAAATTATTATTAAATATATATATTAAAGTATACTATTACTTATTCATTATATACTTTTTTCTTTAAAGTTAATTATTAACACTTGATTTTACTTTATTTTTTATTTTTAGTATATTATAGGTCTACTAAGGGCTACTTAAATAGCTGATAAGAGGACTAGCTATTATAGCTAGCCTTCTAATAGTAAGGGGTCTAGTAATAGAAGCTAAGGTTAGACGCTAACTAAATCTTATTAGTATAATTAATAGATTTAAGCTTATATAGTAATTAGTTATATAAGTTAATAAGGTAGGTTAATATAAGGTTAATTAGTTTATAAAGAGTTAGTTAAAAGATATTTTAAAATAAATTGTAAAGTTAATTATTAAAGAGCTATAGTAATATTAGCTTTAATACAGTTAAGCTTATCCTATATATAAGTTTTAATCTATTTAAGATTATCTATAGGCTATTTATTACGACCTATAAGATACAATAGGACGAAGGACGATTAAATAGCTAGCGACTAAGGGCTATATATATATAAGGTATAGGAATAGAGGGGTCTTACT
>MPGH01000020.1:284551-295157 GCA_001937105.1 Colletotrichum chlorophyti
TATATATTAACTNNCTAGTTATATAGCTTAACTTCTTTAGCTTAATTAGGGCTATTTAAACGTACTTATATAGCTCTAATAGTAGTACTAGTCTTTTCTATAGTTAGGGCTATTTAAGGAGGTAACCTTAGTGTTTCTTCTTATAGTACCTCTTTAACCTTAAATACCCTTAAGTTAAGGGAAGTAATACTATTACGCCTAGAGTTTAGTTTCTTAATCCTTCCCTTAAGAACGTTCTTAGTTTAATTAGGCTAAGCGGTGCGCTACTTAGGTTCTTAAGGCTTTAGGCGTATAGATTTAGTAGCAGTATAGATTATAGCGTCTTCCTATATAAGCTTATAATAAGGCATCTTAGAATCTATTAGGTAGACTAAATAATAGGCTACTATAATAGACGTAAAGTAAGGAATTAATAAGTAGGTTACTACTATAACTTTAGTTAAGAATAGTCTACTAACACCGCTTTACTTAATTACTACTATAAGAGTTACTATTCTAGTATAGAGAGTTTAGTTTATTAAGTAGGTAAGGATAGTAACTTAATTAGCTTAAAGAGCTCTTTATCCTTCTTAAATAATAGTATTAAGGACTAAAAAGGTCTTACTACTACTAGTTATAAAGTCCTTAAAAAGGAAGTTATTATAGTAGAAGGTAATAAGACCACTAGTAGTATCCTTAGCTAATTAAGGGCATTTTAAAAAGGATTTACTATTATAACTATCGTACTAGTAGTAATTCTATAAGCTAGGGATAAAGCTAGGTTTTTAAAAGCTAGTTAGCCCTCTATATAGTACTNCTTAATAGCTAATGTTTATTATAGGTTAGGTATCTTACTTATAACTTAATACTAGCTTAGGAAGGATCCCTAAGGGATATATAGGACGCTAGCTTTAATTAGACCTAGCCGCTTAGCTCTATATAATTTCAGTCTTAATAAGAAGGGCTAAAGCCTTTATTTAGTCCGTAAGGTTTATTATTAGATCTAAGGCTAGGAGGTTAATGTTAGTCTTTACGCTTAAGCTTACTACACCGCCCGCTTTTTACGTCTTCCCAGCAGACAATATAAGTACCTTCTACCCCTAATTAGACCTAGTTAAGGCTTATATAGATACTTAACTCTAATTCTNNNCTAAGTTACTAAAGGAAGCGCTATACTATAACTCCTAGCTAATCTATTTAAGGAGGTTTTTCTTATACTTTTTAAACTTTCCTTCCTTAAAAAGGGCAGCTAGAGTTATTAATACTCTAAAGGCAACGTTTATTATTATAGTTTTTATAAACCTTCTTATTAATACTTTAATAAGCTTAAGATCTATTATAACTATTTTATTCCTAATCTTTATTTTTACCTTAATGTTTTTAACCTTTTAGAATAGCTAAGTAGCGGCTTTAAGGTTATTATTTTTAATTAGGCCTCTAGTAATAAGGTCTTATAATTATTTATTTAGTTAAAGTATAAAATCTTTATTAAGATAACTAAAGGTTTCTATTATATAGCTCTTAATACCTTCTTAGTCCTTAACCTCTATACCCCCCTTAATAGCTACCCTATACTTATTATTAAGGTACTATAGGAAAGCCTTTACTTTATTCTAATTAGAGTACCTTATTAAGTCTATATAGGCCTTATACTTCTTAAAGAAGTTAGAGATATTAGTCCCTATAAAGGCAGTAGTACTAGTAGTTCTTAGGGATAGTATTTTAACCTTAGCACTTTAAGGCTTAGGTTAGATAAGGGAGTATAAGACCTTTATTAAGTCTACTATACTATTAATATTATCTTTCTTTTAGGCCTAATTAAGTAGAGAGGGTAATAAATACCTAAGTTTTAATATAGGTATAGTTAATATTCTCTCCCTTAAAGAAGAGGAACCTATTTAAGGTCTATCTACGTTATATTAGCTTATCTTATTATTACTTTCTATAATAGCCCTTAGGTTATAGTAATCCTTAAAGGTAGGCTTCTCTAAAGGACCTATTAGCTAATTAGGTTTATAATAAGTAACGTATAGTAATAGCTAAGTTTCCTAATATATTATTTAAAGACTCCTTATAGGTAATTAAGAGTCTATATATATTAGTACTATCTATTCTCTTAGCTTTATAATAATCTATCTTATAAGTCCTTTAACTCCCTTAATAGTAAACTAAACTATTACTACTAAACTAATTAGGGCTATTCTTATACCTTCTTTTAATAAGGGTCCTATTATCTCTTAGATATATTTTATAACTTTTATAGATATATTTAGTTTAGCTAGATTTAGGCTTATATAAAAGGTTACTCTCCTTACTCTTATTCTATTAGTATTAGTTTAAATCTCTTATTATTTAACTATAGATAGATACACCGCCCTAATTAGACTAATTACCCCTTAGTAAAGTGTTCCTATAAGCACCCAGTCTTTAAATATATATTTAAAGTCAGCCCTATTGGTCTTAAATACTCCCTTTAGCGCTATCTTAGATTCTAACTTAGCTACTTATTTCTTATCTTATTAAATTNTTCTCTTAATTCCTATTTATTTAAGTTATAACTTTTTTTATTTAGTTATTACTATATCCTTTAGTCCTAACTTATACTAAAGCTATAAAATTAGTTAGTTATCTTATATATTTTATCCTTTATTAAGGTAGGGAAGATATATTAAGTTACTATTATTTTTTAGGGTCTTCTTTATACCCTTATTTTCTATTAGACTTATTTTAAGCTAATTAGGTTTATTATTCCTTTTATCTTTCTATATTAGTNTATTATATTTAATTTTCTTAAAGCTTTTTAGTAATACTAGTGATAATAAAAACATTTATAATAAAGAGATTAGGCGTTTAATTCGCTTATAAGGTACTATTAAAACGAGGTAGGGAATTAAGTAAGTAAGTAAATAAATAGGAAATAATATATACTACCTAAATCCTAGAACTATTATATACCTTTAGTCCTAATGCCTTAAGGGTAACTTACTACCTACTACTACCCTTAAGGAACTATAATAAAAGAAAGAGAGCTTATTTAGCTCTAATTAAGCTTAAATAAGGTCTTTTATTATATAGGTAGCTGCTAGGTAGATTTAGTATACTTTATTGCTTAGTAGTAAAGGCACCTTAAGGGAGGTAGTAGCGTTATTACTACTACTAGGTATATTAAAAGAAGCGTCTATAAGGAAGGTCTTTTAGGGGAAATTAATCTAAATAATTCGTCTCTATCTATCTATAAATATCTGTATGCTAAAGTCTGTGATAATAACTATGCTGTTACTGCTCTTCGTCTGTGTTATTGTCCTCGTCCTCCTCCCTTTAATTGGGACTAAAAGATGCTTTAAACCCCTATTTTGTACTGGGATGTAAAAGAAAAACTATAATGACTAAAGTGAATTAAGTAAGAAATCTGCATCCCAACCACTGCCCTGCTTTAGTATCTTTAATAACGTTCCCTTTATGTTTAACTTGTTGGTGTCTTAGTACTTCCCTTACTTTCCTGTACTAACCCTATTAAGCTAATCTTAGGTCGTAACAGGATCTAACCTTATTAATATTATAATATTCTGACTATTCTTAGATCTTCTTTACTTTAGCTTAATTAGGGCTATAGCTATAATATCTATAAAGATATTCTCTAATAACTACTATTTTTTAGTACTACTATAACTTCTCTTTAGAGACTATATACCTTAATAACTTAATATTAATAAGTACTTTATTAATATTGTTTAGGTACTTATAAGTAAATTACTTTATTTTAGGTTAATTAAGTAGCTCTTTATTATTATAGTATAAAGTAGGACCTTTAATTATAATATTATTTAAAAAGGCCTTATAGTTATAGGGAATTAGGTTATAGAGTATCCTTATTATTATCCTTATAAATTATATAACTATGTTAGTAGCCCCTTAAGGGATTAAGTTTTATCCTTAGTAACCTAATTAGCGTTATAAACGTTATAAAATCATTACTCTTTAGATCTAATAGGACCTAATTATAGTTAAAAAAGAACTCTAAAAGTAAAAAGAGATAGTAACTACTAAATTCCTTAGTAAGTTTATTAGCCTTAAGAGGTATAAAGGTATCTTATATTATAATAGTATTTAACTTAGTTACTAAGTTAATTAACCTATAATTACTATCCTTCTTCCTAACTAAAAACTAAGCGTTTTAATAAGAGGTATAGCTTTCTTTTAATACTTTATATTTAATTTAGTTATAAATTATCTTAAGGACCTTATTTTAAACGGCTATAGGTATAGGTATACCTTTTATTTATTAGGCCTTATAGGGGACTGTTTTAATCTATTAAGATAGGGCTACTACTAAATTAACTTTACTATATTCAGTTTAGTTTTAAGCTATAGCTAGCTCTTTATTTAAAAGGACTGTTACTAAAAGATCTAGCTTAACTAAATATAAAGAAAAGTACTTACTAAGGATAGCTTTTTTTATTTTTTTTATTAAATAAGTCCCTTCTTTTATATTAGTAAACCTGAGTATAATTAGGTCTATAAATTACTTAGCTTACTTATATAAATAGAGACTAAGCTTTTAAATTTTTTAACCTTTTAGAGAGGATTACCCTTTAAAGTTAAGCTATTTAATAGTTAGTTATTAATAAGATAAACCTTTTTATTTTTTATCTTATATATTATAAATACCTTTATTATTACTTAATTAAGCTAAATAAGTAAAGAGGCTTTTATTTTCTCTCTTTTTTTATACTAATATCTTTTATATTATATTATTATATCTTTAAATAATATTATCTATAAGTTTTATAGCTTAGTAATAAAGCTTTTAGTACCTCTTATCTTCTCTTTTAATAATAATATAGGTTATAAAAACCTTTACCTTTTCCCCTTAATTAATATAAATAAAATCTATCTTTACTTTATAGTACTTATTAAGTTAGTAGTTAATATATCTTTTTTATACTTTTTTGCCTTAATAACTACTTTATATATTTACTTTAATATAGAATCTAACTTATTTACTATATATATTATTAAAGTCTTAACTATAATATCCTTTAAAAGATTCTTAATAATTTCTTTATTATCCTTAAGCTTAATTTAGCTTTAATTAAGGCTATTAACTTTTGTTTCTTAAGTACTAAGTAACTCTTCGTCCTTAATTATTTTATTAGCTTAACTATTAAGCGTTAGTTTCTTTATTTCTAAAAGGCTTTTTAGTAATTACTTTAGTTAGAGAAATCGCTCTTTATAGTACCCTTACTTTTAATCTATATAAATCTAACTAAAATATAAAGTCTTACGTCTTTAGTATTAATAATAGCTTTAATTAAGTTATTAGTATATTCTTAAGTAACTTAGTAGTCTATTAAAAAAGGGCCTTTAAATTAAGAGTTCTTATTTAAGTTTATATTACTTAGTATAGTTATAAAGAAATTAATTAAAATCTTATAGCCTTTTAACTAAATATATATTTAAGTACCTCTATTAAAATTTAAGTAACTATACTCTTTTAAAGTTAAGGTTTATATATTAAAAATTATTTTAGTAAATAGTATATTATATTTATTAATATATACCTTATTAAGTACGTTAGTTTAGGTACTATACTATTAAGGATAGCTATAATTATTTATTTTAATTAAAGCTAAAGCTACTAACTAATACTTCTAACTTAAAGTAAGGTATTAACTATAAACTTAAGAGTCTATTATTTTATAGCCTCTTTAGTATTAAAGCTACTATATAGAATATTACTAAGATCTAAGCTTTATTAAATTCTTTATTATACTTTTTAATTACCTCTTTAGTTAATTTCTATCCTACTTAATCTTTAAAGACTTTAATTAGGCCCTTTAGTACTAATAAATAAAAGTAGTAAGATATATAACTTATAAAGAGGTCTTAAATTATATTATTAGTATAGAGACTAAACTTAAGTTAGATATATATATAGTAATATTAATTAGAACTAATATTAATCCCTTAAATTTCTTTATAGTAACTTAGGTAGCTTTAATATTATTATATATTAACTCTTAATTATATAGCTTAACCTCTTTAACCTAATTAAGGCTATTTAAATATACCTATATAGCTTTAATAGTATTACTAATCTTCTTTATAGTTAAGGCTATTTAAGGAGGTAACCTTAGTATTTCTTTTTATAGTACCTCTTTAACTTTAAATACCCTTAAGTTAAGAGAAGCAGTACTATTACGTTTAGAGTTTAGTTTTTTAACCCTTTTTTTATAAACGTTCTTAATTTAATTAAAGTAAGTAGTACGTTACCTAAGCTCTTAAGGCTTTAGGTATATAGATTTAGTAGTAGTATAGATTATAGCGTCTTATTATATAAGCTTATAATAAGGCATTTTTAAATCTACTAAGTAGACTAAATAATAGGCTACTATAATAGGTATAGGGTAAGGAATTAATAGGTAGGTTATTACTATAACTTCTATTAAGAATAGTCTGTTAATATTATATCCTTTAATTACTACTATAAGGGTTATTATTTTAGTATAAAGAGTTTAGGTTATTAAGTAAGTAAGGATAGTAGCTTAATTAACTTAAAGAGCTTTTCTTTTTTTTAAATAATAGTATTAAAGACTAAAAAGGTCTTATTACTATTAGTTATAAAATCCCTAAAAAGGAAGTTATTATAATAGAAGGTAATAAGACTATTAGTAGCGTCTTTAGCTAATTAAGGGTATCTTAGAATAGATCTACTATTATAACTATTATACTAATAGTAATTCTATAAACTTAGGATAAAGCTAGGTTTTTAAAAGTTAGTTAGCCCTCTATATAGTACTAATATTACTTAATAGCTAATATTTACTATAGGTTAGATATCTTATTTATAACTTAATACTAACCTAAAGAGGATCCCTAAAGGATATATAGAACGTTTACCTTAATTAGACTTAGCTACTTAGCTTTATATAATTTTAGTCTTAGTAAAAAGGGTTAAATTCTTTATTTAACGTATATGTATAGCGAGTCGCCTATTATAGTAAGTTGCTTACTTTTCTTTAGTTTAATACCTTTTATCTTTATAGCTATATCCCTCTATATATAATAATAGCTTCTCCTTTAATTAAAAGTTATATTCTTCTTATACTCTAAGCTATTTAAAAAGACTTAAATCTATCTATATAAAAGGCAGCTACTATCTATTATATCCCCTAAATAACACTCTATAACTAATAGAGTAGTTACATTATACGACCTAAATTATATATAAATTTAATAAAGATAACTTTATTAGAAGAGGAGGTAATTCTTAAGAGGGTTATTAACCTAATTAATTAAGGGTTTCCTCTATAATAAGAAGATATATAAGATATAGCTAATTGCNTTTTAAAACGAATATAATGCAATATATATTAGACCCTAATAGGTAGAGATCTTTATATAACGCTAATTATAATTAAAAATATATTTCTAACGTTAAATTAATTATTAAAGGGCTCTAGCTAAAGACCTAATAATTATATAAGGCTGGTTTATACTTATATAAAATATAATTATAAAGTATAGGATATAGGATTAAAATATTTATAACTTTAATAAAACTAGATTCTTAATAGGAATGCTATTATATATAAAGGTTATTATAACTTTTAATTATAAAGGAAGGCCTTATATAAAGCAGCTTAGTAATTATAAATAGGTTTCTATTATTTAGAGTATATATATAAATAGCTAGGTAATACCTCTATACGTTATTATAAAGGGTAAATATTACCTCCTCTCTTAGTATTAAAATAGCTAATTCCTAGCTATATAGCGTATCTACTTAAGTAAAAACGGATAGACTATAAATAAGATTAGCTTAAATTAACTAAATTATTTTAATTAATATATAAAGTCTTATATAAAGGGTATTAAGCGCCTTTTAATTTTAAATAGCTATAATAGCTATAAATTAACTAAATTTAATAATTACTATAAAGAAGAGGAGATTATTACTTTATATATACCTCCTTATTTATTATATAAGCTTTAGCCTCTTAATACTAGTTATTTTATCTTATTAAAGTACTTATATAGTAAGGAAATTAAAAAGATAATATAGATATAGATTATATATATTATAAAAGATAACTTCTTTCCTACCTTTAAAGTAGTATTCTTTACTTTAATAAGGGAAGTAAACGTATAAGCTAGCTTCTAATAGGCTAGCCTTATGCCTTTTAACCCTAAAGTTATTATTTCTTATTTAGATTTTAAGCTAAAGATACTAATACCCTTTAACTTATACCTAAGTAACTTAAGCTCTTAGGACCTAAAGATACTAATAACAGTACTAAAGGGCGTATAAAGTACTAATTTACTTAATAAAAGGATTAAAAAGCATTAAGGTAGCTCTTTAATACTAATATATAAAGTAATTAATCTCTAAGCTAAAGGTATTAGTAAGTTAGCTTATAAGCTTACTTTTATTAAAGCTAAGAACTATTAGCTTTATATAGGGTTAGAGGTACTAAGTAAGTACTAAAGGGTAAAAAAGACCTACTTACGTCTTAGAGGGTTACTTAATATATTTAAAGTAGAGGTACTATAAGGAGAAAAGGAAGGTATTAATGTTAGAGGTAGGGAAATATACTAAAAGGAGGGTTGTATAGAGGGTAGTGAATTACGTACGTAACAATATAGTAATTATAGAAAGATAGGACATAATGTATAAATATATAAGGTAGTTTAGGATGGTAATAAAGAATAGGGCTATAGGTAGTTTTAATTAATTTTATATAATATAACTAGAATAACTTATTAAAATAGTAGAAGGGTAGTAAGAAGTAAGCGACTTACTATAATAGGCGACTTACTATATATATACGTTAGTCTATAAGGTTTATTATTAGATCTAAAGCTAAAAGGTTAATATTAGTTTTTATACTTTAGCTTATTATACTACCTACCTTCTATATCTTTTTAATAAATAATATAAATACCTTTTACCTTTATTAGACTTAATTAAAGCTTATATAGATACTTAACTTTAGTTTTTAACTATAACTAAGTTATTAAAGGAAGTAATATACTATAACTCTTAGTTAATCTATTTAAAGAGGTTTTTCTTATACTCTTTAAACTTTCCTTTTTTAAAAAGGGTAGCTAAAGTTATTAATACTTTAAAGGTAGCGTTAGTTATTATAGTCTTTATAAACCTCTTTATTAGTACCTTAATAAGCTTAAGATCTATTATAACTATTTTATTCCTAACCTTTACTTTTACCTTAATGTTTTTAACCTTTTAAAATAGCTAAGTAGTAGCTTAAAGGTTATTATCTTTAATTAGGCTTTTAATAGTAAGGTCTTATAATTATTTATTTAGTTAGAGTATAAAATCCTTATTAAAATAACTAAAGGTTTTTATTATATAGCTCTTAATACCTTTTTAGTCCTTAACCCCTATACCCCTTTTAATAGCTACCTTATACTTATTATTAAGGTACTATAAGAAAGCCTTTACTTTATTTTAATTAAAGTACCTTACTAAGTCTATATAGGCCTTATACCTCTTAAGGAAGTTAGAAATATTAGTCTTTATAAAGGTAGTAGTAATAATAGTCCCTAAAGATAGTATTTTAACCTTAGTACTTTAAGGCTTAGATTAAGTAAGGGAGTATAGGACCTTTATTAGGTTTACTATATTAATAATATTATCTTTTTTTTAGGCTTAATAAACTAAAAAAGGTAATAAATACTTAGGTTTTAATTTAGGTATCGTTAATATTTTCTCTCCTAAAGAGGAGGAAAGTAGTTAAGGATTATTTATATTATATTAGCTTATCTTATTATTACTTTTTATAATTACCTTTATATTATAGTAGTCCTTAAAGGTAGGATTCTTTAAAAGATATAGTAGCTTATTAGGTTTATAGTAAGTAGTATATAGTAATAAATAAGTTTTTTATTAGAACAGCACTATTACATAATCGTACAATACCCACAACGGAAGGGGAGAGTGCACAGACTAAATAACTCAGCACTTAAGAGGGGAAGGTTTGTATTCAGACCGAACTAACTTAAGTACGTACAAGCCAGATATATCTGCTCGTATACTAACTAAGTCTTATAGTTAGAAGGACAGTTATAGATATCTAGTCTTTAGTTCACCCTATATTTTCTAGTACCTATATATACGTACTAAAGCCTATTTAATACTAATTAGTAATTACTTAGGTAATTATATAGGNGCGATTATAGATTAGTAAGAATAAAGAGATAAGATTTAGTATACTAAACGCTATACGCTAAGGGGTCTAAATTCTACCTACTATCGCCTTTTAGTAAGAACTAAGTAGATAAATAAAAGATATCTTATACTAATTCCTTATTCCTACCTACTATTACCTTCTAATAAGAACTAAGTAATAAAAGTAAGACGACTACTACTATAGTATTATATAAAAAGAATTTCTATTATCGCCTTTTAGTAAGAACCAAATAGAGATCCCTATTATATAATATTTAGAGTATATAGTATATACTATAGTATAAAATATTAGTAAAATAGATACTATATAAGATAAAATAGTTACTACTAATATTATAGTAACTTTAAAGGAACTAAAGACTAACTAATAAGGTTAAACCTAAAGAAAGGAACCTTACTAGCCTATATATAAAG
>MPGH01000020.1:320627-340493 GCA_001937105.1 Colletotrichum chlorophyti
AGTAAAGGTATTCTTTATTAGGGTTTACTATTACTAAGTATAAGGACTTTATTTAAGTTGCCTCCTATTATCCTAAAGCAGTTAGTAAATCTAGTTTTTTAACTATTAGGTCTTATACTTAGAAGACAATTCTTTAAGGATTATATATAGTCGTCTTTAAGTTCTTTCTTTAGAGCTACTAAAGCTTAGTAGAGGTCTTTAGTTAATACTTTCCCGTTAGTATCACTAAGATCTAGCCTTCTATTTATAGTAGATAAGGTATATATCTATTTAGTAGTTTTAGTAATCCTTAATATATCTACTTTAGTACTTTATTAGATACTTAGGATCTAAGTAGAATCTAATAAAGCTAAAATCATTTAGTCCGTTTATAATTTAGTTCTTAATTTACTAAAGTCTATATATATACTAAATAAGCTATTAATTAAATCTTTATAAAAAGAAAGTATTCTTAAGTTTCTCTTTTAGGTAGTTAGTATAGGAGTTATAGATATATTATACCTAAAATACTTTACTATAGTTATTATCTATAGGTAGTAGTTTAAGGTAGTCTTTAGATATAAATATATTCTTATTATAGTTTAAGATTAGTTCTTTAAGGTTCTTATAGGTCTTTCTATAGAACTAAAGGTATTAATTATCTTTCTTAAGATAGATATATTTCTTTATTAATCTATCTATAAGCTCTTATTTAGTAGGTATTAAGCAGACTAATACTATAGTTTAGACGTTATAGGTAGTAACTTATTCTTTAGGGTCGGAATTTCCTTCTAAGTATTCTTCTTAAATTCTATAGTCTTAAAGGAGTTACTCTCCTTAGTTTTCTTCTTTATTAGAGGATAAGACGTATTTAGAGGTATTATAGTTATATTATAGTTAACAGCTAGGTAGTAGAGAGGGTACTTGTTGTTATATCTCGTTTAATTGTTCTTAGGCTCTACGCTAGAAGCGTAAGCGTAGTGGTTAATAGTCTTTATCTAGTCTAGTTTAGTTAGATTTATCTCTATATACTATAATTAAGTCTTAGGTATATAGGTATTTTCTTATTATAGTAATAGTCTTAGTTTCTATTNCTAAGTATACCTTTAAATCTAGATCTACTTATATATTACTTAAATAGTTAGGTCCTATAATATATTTAATATATTAATCTTATATTAATAGGCTACTATAAAAGCGTACTTAAGTTATTAAAGTTTTAGCTTATTATCTCGTTCCTAATATTTAGCGTCTTATACTAACGTTTTAGACTAGCCTTACTTAATATCTTATTTCTAAGCTACTATAAGGGTTTTAGGTTATTATAAATACTATCCTACTTATTCTTTATTATTCTTATAGATTAAATAATTATTATTAAAGTAGTTAGTCTATAGGAGTATCTTATAGGGTGCCCCCTTTTATACTATACTAACCTACTTCTTTTTAGGTACTAATCTAAACTTCTTAGGTTACTAGTAGTTACGTACTATATGTCCTAGCTTATTATAGTTATAGCATTTAAAACCCTAGGTTTTGTCTTATGGTCCTTTAGATACTATACTAAGGTCTATAGGGCCACTATAGCGTCTATAGGCGGTGCTATACTAAATCGGTCGTCCAGCTCTAAGGTTATTATAGTTATCTTTATTATAGACGATTCATCCTTATAAGCAAGCTTAGAAGTTCCCCCTTAGTTACTATTAGTATTTCTTACTAAAGTTAGTAGGTTATTGTTTTTTACCTTTTTCTTTATATTACTTATATAGACGGTTATCTATTTTAATAGTTAGTTTAACGTAGCTAAAGAAGTCCTTAGGACGGTCTTACTTAACTAACTCGTCCTTAACTTTATCTTTAAGTCCTTAATAGAATATAAAGATCTTAGTATTATCTATATAGTTAAGTCTTATATAAATATATCTAAATTTAGTAGTATAGTATATAGCTACTCCCTTTTGTTTAAGCTTAATAAGGTCTTATTTATATTATTACTATTCGTTAGGTTCTTAGAATAAAGAAAGTAGGGCTTTCTTAAAGCNNNNTATAATATCTAATAAAAATTTCTNNNCTAGTTTAAGTTCCTCCTATTTATTTATTATAAAGTCTATAAGATAAGGTTTAAACTATATAAAGGCTTTTCCTTTAAGGAATAAAGTAGCGTAAACGACTCTTTTAGTATCGTTCCTAAAATTAATAACGTAAAAGTAGTAGTAGGCCCTAACCTAAGTAAGGAATCCTTTTAGGTATCTTATAGTTCTATTAAAGGTCTAAGGCGTATTAAGCTTAACTTTTTTACGTACTTTAATAGGGGTGTTAATAATATTAGTAGTAGCTTAGAGTATATTAACTTCTTTCTAAAGTTCTTAAAGTCTAGCTAGGTTAGGGTCTCTAAGTATACTATCCTTAAGTTTCTAAAGTTCTATAACGTTATTATTAAAGAGTTCTTTAAGTTTCTAATTATAGGTTTTATTCTTTTAAACCTTCTTTTAAAGTTAGTTATAGACTTTTTTAGTAATAACTAGGTTACTATTAGAATTATAAGTAACGTTTAGTATATCCTTATCTTTAGTCCTAGTTAACTCCTAAGTAAGATTCCTTTATAGCTATTTACTAACTAAAGGAGTTAAACTAAGGGTTAATAACTTNNNATAGTAGAGGTATAGAAAGACATACTATTGTTATATTAGTTAGTAACGTTAAGGGTTAACTTACTAAATAAGAGTAATTAAAGTATTATAACTAGCCTTTTAATAGTAAGGGGTCTATTAATAAAAGCTAAGGTTTAATGCTAACTAAATCTTATTAATATATTATACTAGTCTTATTAGTATAATTAATAGGTTTAGGCTTATATAGTAATTAGTTATATAAGTTAATAAAGTAAGTTAATATAAAGTTAACTAATTTATAGAGAGTTAGCTAAAAGATATTTTAAAATAAATTATAAAGTTAATTACTAAAGAGCTATAAAAGTATAAGCTTTAATAAGGTTAAGCTTATCCTATATATAAGTCCTAATCCTATAGTTCTTTTTTATTAGTTCTTATAGACCGCTATCGTTCCGTCGGTCCTTAAGGAGGACCGCCCTTAGCACTATCAGTCCTAACTAAGGACCGCTTATTAAGCGTCAGTCCTCTTATCTTTATGTAACTTATCTATAGTTCTTCTGTTCTAAGTGAGACCTTACTGTTCTGTGCCTTACGCATATATAGTCCATGTTTCCAGCTACTAGGCGCCTATAGGGCGTCCCTGGTCCTGTTATGTCTTATAGGTCGTAACAAGTAGTAAGATCTATAAAATTAAAGCGCTCTTTAGCTATAGGATTAAGGTATTCCTATAGGTAGGCGCTCTTAGCCTTTAATTCTAACTAATTAGCTTATAGATTTTAGTCGTTTAAGCTCTTAAGATTTATCTTTTTATTAGTTATATTTATTATTCTAGAGGTATAGACGTTTTATAACGTTAAATTAAACTATTAATTATTAAATTATAAGGGTTAAATTAATATATTATATATAGGATCCTTATTACTATAATCCTTATTATATTATACTTATATATATCTAATTACCTTATACCTAGCCACCTTAGCTGTAGCTTTAGGCTTATAGTGGTCCTATTACTAAGCGTGTACGTGCCTGAGGCGCACGTCTGACTAATTCTTTATAGCTCACAGGCCTGCTAGATTGCCCCTGCTATTCTGACAGCAGCCGTTTGTCGATCTGCATACCTATTGTTCAATGTAACAACAATAGTGATATTTTCGAACTAGAGAGTCACATGTGTAGATGCATGCAGCCAAACGCGTTCGGTGTCGGTGGTCACCCGTTCCTAAGTTCTGCCCAGTCTTTGCCTCCTCACACTCAATTGGTTCTTCTTTAGGGCTTTTCAGGCCAGGCTATCTTGCCATTGATTCCTGGATGAACTTTAATATTGATCGACTCTCCCGCAAATTCTCCCACCGTAATTTCTTCTACCCTAACGAATCCTGTCTCGATTTCATCGTGTATAGCACAGTCCACAACGCGACGTTCTCTTGTGTGCCTTCCTCCTTTTCACGTCCAAGTGCCGCAATGGCACATGTATCACCCGAGGTCGCTCTTGCAATCACGCGCCAGAAAGCACGCTGCGGCAGGTTCGCCGACACAAAGCAATGGGACAAATTTGATCGCGACATCGCCCTTCCAGATGCACATTATAGTTACTGCGGCACTAATGGTCAACCTTTGATGATGGGCAAACAAGTTCTAGTTTTCGACTCGGCGAAATCCTGTGCCGCTTTTTCGAGCAATTATTCACAAATCTCCAGACAATGCACATCATCGGCGTCGGAGATTTTGAGCAGGTCGCGCCCGATGAGGTCAAGGCCGTCTTCGGGCTTTGAAGATCAGCTTTTGTCGAAGATGCTCGGTCGGTGGGCTGAGTACAGAGGGGGTGGGTTTTACCACGAGACCTGGAAGCTAGTTGATAACCGGTGGTATATTCAGAGCTTAAGAATGCAGCGTACATACGCCAAGATGAGCTTCCTTTTCGTGGTTATAGCTATTATCAAGATTGTCTTTGGTGTGTCCATTTGAGTGTTAACGTTAGGGGGAGAAAATAACCCTTTTTCTGAACATAGGAACAGCTCGTTTTTATTCGATTAGATGGCTGTCTTCTAGGCCAGTCCCATACCAATTCAAAATCTTCCAAAATTCCATCACAAAAGAAATCTCAACGCTGTGACTCTATCTGGTTACTGGCTACGCACATCCTTCACTTAGGGATAGTAACTGTCTATTCAACTGTTGAAGAACGGTTGTTGAAAGCGTCGTTTGAATCTTTTCCATTTTTAGTAAGAAAAGCCCAAAGATTTAAAACCCTGATTTCAATCATTGGGAGGTTGCCTCGTAACATCATCCCTTACGAGGCTGGTGTGTTTGGCTCATCAATTCGAAGCGTATTACCGGCTTGAAGTCGCTCGCTGAAGATCTTTTTCGAAACAGCCGTAAAGATATTTTTTCTCTACGTCGCGGGCGCCGCATGATAGCAACAGTGCATATGCCAGCTATTTAAGTATAGATCACTAGAACCTCCTGCTGCGGATAACCGGAAACAGCATAGGATCGTGAGCGAATCTTGCTAAAACGCGAAAAAAACAAGTGGTCGTCAAAATCATTCCGATGACATCCTTTGGCATCGTGAACGGAACAAGGTAAAAGTTCTCTTAAAACCTTCTCGTGGTGTGTCATGTTTTCTCAACACCTATATCTGGTATGAAACTCACCATCATAAGGTTGTGTTAGCCCAGCTTATCTGGGCACCAATAGGACATTTTGATCTCAGCCAATAGGATTGGGCTGAATCGCCATCCCTCATTGCAACATTCTTTACCAATAAGGACCGGCGGCTCAGCAAACCACTTCTCAAGACCGAAAGCCAGGGCCAAAAACTCAGCAAGAAATAGCAAATCACTTCAATCACACCATTCAATGACACAGGTTGTATGTGGCCACCCTCGAAAACTCCTTTATTGATGTCGCCCGGGAATGAAAATATTGAAATGCGGACCCTTGGATAAGGCCGCTGTAAGGGTTTCGCTGAGACTGAATGCGACCCATCATGTGTGATGTCTAATAAGGAATTGATATGCCAACAGCAAGTATGGAACCGCTGGACGCGCCTATCCAGGCTGTAGAAACCGGAACTGTGACTGGTTTAATGGATTTACTATCACTGTGAAGTGTCGCTGAGCACGTCATCACTTGACCCAATTTGTTAACAAGAGAAATGTCTCCAAAGTTATAAAAAGCTGAAGAGGTAGGACTCTAACCTTTGGCAAAGACAGTATTTGCTTGCCTTTCACTAGATTCATATTTAACGCCAAAAACCAGACCAAGGTAACGTGTGGGTAATAACTTGCGAGCTTTAATACTTTAGGTACCCTCGAGGACAATATATTTTGTCGGAACAAATCTATCAATAGAATGGTGGAATCATGTGAACTTCTTTGTAAGCATCGTGCGGTTGAAAATGGTGTTATTGCGGAGCTATGGTGACGATCGGAGCTTTTGAGTTTCTAGGGGAACATTAGCTAGACCTTCAGCTGTTAAACTTATATGAAAGATCAGGTTGCACTTCTAAGTAGGTTGCCAGAGGGAAGACCATAACACTTTGGTGATGGACATACACCTAGTGCTGATAGGAGTAACTAACTGGACTAAGCGGTCTCAAGCAGGACCCAAAAAAACAAAATCAAGGAAGAGTCTGAGAATATATAAGGAAGAAATAAAGTGCTTAACATTGCGTTAGTTGGTTAGTGTTGTAACAGCATGACAGACTCAATATAT
This sequence comes from Colletotrichum chlorophyti, assembly GCA_001937105.1. Classification (NCBI taxonomy): domain Eukaryota; kingdom Fungi; phylum Ascomycota; class Sordariomycetes; order Glomerellales; family Glomerellaceae; genus Colletotrichum; species Colletotrichum chlorophyti. Next base: position 326,939 of record MPGH01000020.1, read on the forward strand.
CACAGCTACAGCAACTCAGGCAAGAGCTCAGCTTCCTGTAAAGAGGTATGCCTTATAATGGTTAGCTGCCTCCCCTTTAGTTTTATATAGTAATTACTATTAAGTATTTACATTAAAATTGATTCCTAATTGATCATAACTTAAAGTTGTATTAAATGTGTGAGCTGAAGTTAATGATCAGGTACTCGGGGTTCTCAGCTCTTAGAGAAAGAGAAAATCCCAGTTCTTACAATAGCCAGATGGAACAACAACAATAATAATAACAAGACGAGTTCCTTCCCTTAAATGACGTGTAGCTCCAAGCCACTTTGGGTAGACATAGAACCGCTTTCCTGTTAAAATCTAGTACTTTCGCGAATACAACTTCTTAAGGGGTCAAAGACGAAGAGGATTATAAGATTCAGCACTCAGCTATAAAATAATTCGCTCGCATGCATTACGTAGTATTGACATCCTAATGACAAAAGTTCTACCATACCTACTTGAGCTGTTATACCCTATTCCTGTTTTTCCAATGCTCCTTATTATTTAGGAGTCACACTTCTTTCCCGAAGGTGTTGCAAGCGGGTTTCTAGTACAAGCCCTGAGCATTGAACCATAACGTCGCATCCTATCGGTTTTTTAAATCTATATATTTCACCCATTCCGATTAATCACCAATGATCTAACCCTGGTTTTCCGACTATCTTTTGTATTGTAAGAAGTTACCCTTCTTCAAATCACCCAACTAAGATACGCAAAGTAAGCTGACGACACAGAGGCCCCAACGTCGTGCTGCGTATGTTTAGCCGGAGAATAACCTACTACACCCGTTGATTAACCAGGCACCCGCTGTATTGTTTTGTTTTGGCGGTTGACGCCCTGGTTGAAAAGGACCTGATGTCTTTACAGAGGATAAGTCTATTGTTACTTCACTTCATCTAGGTTTATTTATACCGACCCCATGTTCCTGATTCAAATATCTACACCCAACGCTGTCTTGCTTGAGTGGGAGGATTTGTGGTGCTAAGGGGTGCAGGCTTGTGGAACTCAAAGATTCAGCCAGCCAGAAGAACTAGTTTCGCCTGTTCAAGATACTTATACTGTGATGTACCTCTGGTGAGCTATGTGGTCAGCGTCGGGCAACGCAGCCTATTACAGTCCTGATCCGCTGATTATTACTACTACGTATTAAGAATGACAGATTCCTATCGTAGGGGTACCAGGAGAACAGGAGCTGATTGTGACCTTGATAGAATTACAGATAAAGCCATAAAAAGCGAGCTTGCGACAGAGCCTTAGGTCAAATAAAACAAGCATCATAAGACCAGATCGCATCGCTTCTTGAAACAAGATCATCCACAGAAGCCTTTCCCCAGGGCCACTCACAATAGTCCTCCTCGCCTTAGGATAGAGTGTCTCCTGTTTTAACCTCCTCTCACTATTCATTGGGTGCTCAATAAGAGCTTACCGAGTGATAGTGCCTTGCTCGCACACGTCAAAACTGGCTCGAAGAAATTTTCAGGGTCTACATCGGGTTACCAAACTTACAGAGTCGGGAGAGAGTCGGCGAGCATGTTAGGGTCGCAAGACACCAAAGTCATTCTCAATGATATGGTCTGCGATAACGTAAACAACATGCATATCAGTCTTGCTGAGCTGGTCAACAAGGTGGTTGGTTGCATAGCTTGTGAACTGGCAGACGCAGATACTTCATTGTTGTAGTGCACATTCAGAATCAAAAGGGTTTCATTTCTAAGCCTAGCCAGTTACGGTGCGGAACCATCTTCTTCGACTTACAGACTGAATGCGTAGGCACATGGCACATTGAAGGGGTATAAATGGGAACCGACAGTGAAGACGTCGATGAGTTCTGGAACAGTGAAAATATTGTGTACCTGACATACGGACATGCCGTGAAGGGCTGCTGAGTCCCTGCGCCCCAGTGGCATATTATTAAGTGGGCGACATATCTGCCTTCGTCACCTTTGTGACTCAGTGCAGTATATATTGATGCTGTTAGCTTGTCAGATAAGTCCGCTAGTCTAGTTATAAACTTTATACATCCCAGTTAAGATAAGCTGAAGGGATGTTCTAGTTTATGTCGTAAAAGGTAAGCAGAAATTATAGCAGACAGGCGAGAGGCGCTGCATCAAGCGAGGCTCGACAGAGCTTCTTACTAAAAAGCTAAAAACAACTTGTAACACAACAAGTTTTCCGCATTGATTAGAAAGTATTTAAATCAGCGTACGCAAGAGAGGAGACGTAGTTAGCAAGCTTTAACAAGAGTAATTCAGAACCCTCAAAACCATATAACTCTGCAACGAATGCCCGACTACCAGCAAGGATAGAAGGATTAATGGCCAGTAACATGCCCTGAGTCACTGTTACTCTTTTCGTCTTCAAAGGCGCCGTGGACGGAAAATTCCAATGCACGGATATAACACCCTAGCCAATCTCGCCGCCACGGACCTGGCATTATGTTACCTTGCAAAGCGGTACCATGTCGAAGGTTACAGTTTTCCTACAGGGCATCTTCCACAGTAACTATCATGCTTTTCGTGTTGAAAGGGCTGAGGCCCGAGGTTAGGTCAAGTTGATGGATCACCAAGGTCACCACTGTTAACTTATGATATCCGACAGGCACATTGATAACATTGGTCCACGCGGCACCACTCAAAGAGATATAGAGGCCGCCTTGGTAAGGAATAGTTTTAGCTTCTTTAACGTAATGAAACGAGGGCACTCGGTATCTAATATTTTGGCTAGCGTTCGTCTTTGTCATGCCTGTCAGTGAGTTGAAACCAATTTGTCCTTATACCAAACAGACGTACATAGTGACCATTAATAGTTTGACTATTCCGTTCACGGATTGGTCAGGGGGATCCAAATATGATATTTTGAATTGGTTACATTGATACAGCAGACTAAACAGAGATACCCCACTGGCGCCAACGACACAATATGTACTTCGCCTTTTTGCATGATTGGATATATTATTTCAATGACGTCATTTTTCGGCTAATATAATCCTCCTGACATCCTAGCCTCAACTTTCATATGTGCCGGTTCGTGCGCTCTAGACCTGAGCGGGCCTCTTCTCTTCCATATGCGTAGCAGTACCATGGGAATGCTCGATAGCCTCCTGTTTCTCGCCGTGGATAATGTCTCTCTGTTCAGCATCCTTGTTGCCCCAGAGGCCAATTCTGTACCAGGGAAGCTCGAATAAACGGTCCATACTTTCTAGCGATCGGCCGGCAGTCTCGGGAACAAAAGTCCAGACCCAAAGGCCGCCGATCAAGGTTATAGCAGCGAAGGACCAGAATGTGCCCATAGGGTTAATACCGCCCTGTTTGGTAGACTGAAGCATATTGGGAACGGCGCGGCTATTTCCATACTGGCTAGCAAAGTGTAGCGTCATAGCCCAGGAGGTAGCAAGGGCTCGGACGCGTAGGGGGAATAACTCAGCAGTAAGTAGATACTGCATTGAGTTCCAGCCGAGTGCCCAACCGATGCCAGAGATATAAATCATCGCAACGGCACCTCTGCTAGCACCAATAAGGTGAGACGGCAGCTGGAAAGAGTCATCCACGCCAAGCTGGGGTGCAGCGGTTAAGAAGGAGGCGACGTAGACCATAGAGATGCCCTGTAAAGAGACGCCGATAAGGAGGGCACGTTTACGGCCAATAACGTCGACTAGGAAGAGGGCACAAACGACGGCAGAGATAAGCTTAACTACGCCGAATACAGCAGTAACAAGTAGGCCAAGATTGTTACCAGAAATGCCGAGGATTTTGAATAGGTCGGGTGCGTAGAGAGTGATAGAGCCAGCGCCGGACCACTGGGCGAGAATTTGACACATAGTAGCGAGCCAGAGGCAGTAGAGGTTCCGAGGGACAAGGACTAGCTCTTTTACCTTGCCGTACCATGTTGTGCCTTTAGTAGCCTCAAGTTCCTCCTGGAGGGCGGCCTGAATGTCATATACCTCACGGTAGACATACTCATGGTCCTCAGGAAGGTGCCGGATGTAGGCCATAACAGAAGTAGCCTGCTCGACCTTACCCTGCTTAACTAAGAAGCGAGGGGATTCATACTGAAAAAAGGTAAGGACAAATATAAGGCTAGCAAATATGATATGCAGCGAGGTAGGCACGAGCCAGCGGGCATGGCTAGTATCCCCAATGTGGAGCTGACAGCCGTAGTTTGTAAAGTAGGCGAGGACGATACCGATATAGACAAAACCGGAGAAAATACAGGTACAGAGGCCGCGAACGGAGGCGGGCGCGATTTCAGCGAGGTAGACGGGGCCGACGACAGGGGTTTGGCCAATACCGAGGCCGGCTATGAAGCGGCCGGCGTAGACGGCGCCAAGGTGGCCGTTGTTGGCCATAAAAATAGCGATACCAATGACCCAGAGTATGCATAGCTGGCGGGTGGCCCAAATACGACCGATTTTATCGCAGATGACAAAAGCACTAACAAGTACGTGTTAGTAGTCCGAAACGTGTGCGAGAGGACCTAAGTAAGATAGGAGAAGCCAGGAGAATAGTAGGCTGTAACGAGCAAGCTTACAAGAGAGCACCAGCGACGGAACCGAGCTGGACCATGGCGGAGACATTGGCCTTGATATTGGTCTTGTCAGAGTCGGTGTAAGTGTTGTAGTGAATGTACTTTTGGAAATCCTTGGAATTGAAGGCGCCGGAGATGAGGCCCTCGTCGACACCGCGGGCTGCGCCCAGCAAGCCGAAGGAAACAACGGCAAACCACAGGCGCCAGTTGAAGACGCCCTCAGGCTCGCCCAGCTCTTTGAGCTTGAAAACGTTGACGGGCTTCTTGACGCCGCCAGCCATTATGATGCTGTTTCGGTTGACTCGCACAGGAGAAGAGATTATTTACACAAATCGCCGCCGTTGGTATCGTCTGAAAGAAAGAAGAGAGGACGGTAGAGGATGACGGTCCTAACGAGGCACTTAAAGAGTAAAATGGATGGCAAGAGAAGCGAGGAAGAAGTCATATTAATACCCGTTGACGTCTGGGGGTCCCATGGGGCAAAGGTGGAAAGGGGGATGAGTAGACGGATTTCTAATAAGACGGCTACTCTCGCCCGCCCTTATGCACGCTTAACGATACAACGGCTAAGAACAGACAAATGCCATCCCGTGGGAAAAATGGCTGCAGGTTTCGGCTGTGAGGGGGCGGGGGGAGCGCGGTAGCATCGACCAGGTACTCGACTTCCTATCCGCCACTGCAGCAAGGAAGGGAGGAAAGAGCGACTGGAAATGCGCGGGTTGTGTGTGTGTGTGTCACCCTGTTACGAACTTGGGCAGGGATGGCTTGAGATTGGAGTATGGGGATGAATATGGAGATGCGTGGGGAGATGAAGCCCGGGGAGGGGGCCGACCCCAAAGACGTGAGAAACGCTGTGGTCGACTTGGGCCGTATACGGTCGTGGTTGTTGCACGTCGACTGGCATACGAGGAAAGTATAGCTGGCTAGGTAAGGAAGAAGAAGTACAAAAACGTCGATGGTCATTCTTTCGTTTTGCTCCCATTACTCCAAATACCAGTATTCCCTCCTTATCTATGGGACCGTCTCATATCTTCACTGTTCCCCAAGCCTATGCAGTAGCTCTCTCGGCACAGTTATTCAGATTACCTTGCAGAGCATAAATACTGCATTTGACCCCTGACACATTGAGTGATGGAAGTTGCTGTTGGCGTCGTTTTCGTAACACGTATTGTGTGATGATGCCAATAGCGATAGTGAATTCTTTCGAGACGTGTTCCACTGACGAAGAACAGGCGAATAATTAGTGGTAGGAAAGCTGAAAATTCTTATAGTGAAACCGGTTACGTGGCGATTAGGACTTCGCACCTTTCGATCAGCTGCCTCTATAAACTCAAGGCGGCATTCTCGAAGGCAGCCAACAGATAATCAAGTTCATTCATTATCCCCGTGACTTGCCGGATTGCAACCACACTTGTGGAGAAATCAAGCACAAATTCTTGTTTTTGTCTCTCTCTATATGGTGTTCATGTCAGGGCCGCGATCTCACGCGGCCGACGGTTTTCCCAGTGCTTTGTACACTGGGATGCGTGCGGTCGTTGTTCTGGGTGTTGCGCCGAGGCCGCCTCAAAGCTTGTTTAAAACCAAGAGGTCGCAGCCAAGGGCGATCCACCCGGCGCAAGTGGCATACGGTTCCCTCTCTCTCTATGCATTTCTTTGTCAACTAAGTCTATAGGTCATGACCTGCAAGTAACAAGGGCCTGCCAACGACATGCTACGCGGAAACAGGATTTCGAACCCCTTCTTCCCCACACCATCCAACATATAGTTACACTCAGTCACGAACTGTTGGCCAAGTGCTCCTTTGCGTTCTCGGCGCTCTTGACGAGTTTAGTCACTTGGAGGAATGAAGAAAAGGGGCTTGAGAGAGAAACAGGACAATCGGGAATCAACTTCGGAATTCTCTGCCTAATCTTCTGGGACCTTCATACCACGACGCGAAGTATACCGTGACCGTGACGCAGTTCCCCGTACGCAAAGAAAATCCCATAGAGCTAGGAGATTGAACAATAGGAAATCCAGATCTGGTAGAACTCGTTCGTACTGTTCATTGACTACGAGGGGAAAGCGCTATGTTGTACGTGGAAGGCTCAGTACAGGTGCAGTTTTTCGACGTAAAACTCTGGCGTCTAGTTTTAATCCACTGCGGAAGTCGTGGATACCAATTGTCCGATTCGTTCATAGACATATACGAATCGCCTTATCTCTTGTCAATCCTTTCTTCTTTTCCCAACGAGGCAACTCCAAAATCCTTGCCTCGACTGACCAGCTTCGGACAGCCCTTTCGCAGCTCTTCCCAGACTTTCGGGTTCCACCGAACTAACAACTGGTCGCTTGAGCGATGGGGAACGGGTCCACCAGGTCCCGTCCGCTAGGGACTTTGCTACCATGCAATCTACGCAAGTCGAAGGGGTGAACCCCATCGTACGCAGCTGCAGACTAAGATAGATATCCTCTAATTATGAGAACGGCCTATCAGAGTGACCCGCCAGTTCTGCACTCGCCCGTCCAGATCGTAACTTTACTACCCGCGGGAGCTTTAGTTAGGAATGTCAGAGTCTGGTTTTCGCTCGCCCAGACCGTAACCTTAATGCCCATGGGTAATCAGGGCCTGGTCCCGTTATGTGGAGCTGCTATTTAGGTCTCCCATCATCAATCAACCCTTAACACATATAATATGGGATATCAGACTCCGATAACGGTCTTAACGGAACAGATCTGGCCCCTTATTCCTTGTCGGGAGATGAACGGAAAACCCCAATTCGCGCAAACACCAAGCCTGCCGTTGCTTCGTTATCCTTCGTTGGCATATCGTCATTGTTTGTGTGCGCTTCAACACCTCTTATCGAACATGGGAAGACCTAGGAGGGTGACGCAGGTAGCAGCGCGGGAGGCCTAAGCGTTTCGACAAGTCCGTCGTGCGGTAGTAAAAAAAAACAAAAAAAGAAAAAAGAAACTCAAGTCATCCTTCAAAGGAACCGCCTTTTCTCATGGTGAAGAGGAGGCGGCAAGCGAGAAGGACTCCGTCCCTTCAGTTTATGCACTGAGAATAGTAGAAACCCCCTCCAGTCTCGAATGCCAAGATCTATCGAGAACCAGGATATGATTTGAACGCATATCTATTACTAATTACGGATAGATAGTACGCTGTCCGAGATGCACGGGCTCGTTCCCGTTCAATCTCGACGTAAGTGTTTCATTCCCGCGGTAACGTTGTCTTTGTGAGTCATTCACATTCCACTATTTCCCGCGGGATGTAAAATCTTGCTACATTTGAAACTCCTCCTTTCCGCGGATACTCAGTGGGTCCCCTCGACTTACCCGCTAATTCTCTTGAGGAGGTGATCAACCTTCAGTTTTCTTCCCAACTTATATCGGAAGGAAAATCATTAAAGCAGAATACATCACTTCTCGTTACTTGCTTCTTTCGTTACTAATTTGAACCTTACCAGTATTTCTTTCTAGAATTTCCTTTTAACTATATGCTTTCCGATTCATAACCCAACTCAGCAGAGTGACTGCAAACTTTATATGGCTAATTCGTAGTCACATGAACTGTTTATGTCCGAACCCAAAGTTGCAGTACGTTGAATTTTCTGGATATTAATCACTGCCTATGACACTACAAGCACTTCGATTCATGACGATAAAATACCATCGTACATGCCTTAATGTTTTTGGCGTATAGTATGGAAATATCTTGACCGGACGCTCTTTTCTAGACGGTTTACCTTTTGCACCCTGACCTGACTGATGCGTTCTAGGTCCGGTTTGATGGGTCCCAGCTTGTCTCGGTCTCCTGATCTTATATTACGCATAGCAACTCCTGTACCTCTGAAAGGCTGCCGGCTCAACCCGCCGCCAACAAGTAGCCAAAATCAAACAGAGGGGCGTCATTTGGGTCTGTTACTACCTCATAAATGAGCCACCCTACGGCACTAGGCTCTCCAGTCATGGTGAGAAATGACCGAGCGGCAGTCATTCTGAGCGCGCCGACTGCGGAATCAGCCACCGGATCAGCATGAGCAGAGTCATGAGGATTTTGGAAACCGAGGCATTGCACTCGTCCTTAATGATCTCATTATTGGTCATAACAACTGTATCTATACTGCTTATAGCAAACTGTAATACAAGCGCCGGCAGCGACCCAGAATCAATAAGGTCGTGACGTAATATGAGCAATACATCGGCGTATTTGTATGCAATCCTCGAGTTATTTAGTGAGCCCGCGTATGTTGTCACGCCTTTGATGAGGTCTTTCGGGTTCGGAACTTGGATATAATCAGCAGATGAGGGGTAGTTGTACCGGAAGCCGTCGTTGATCTAGCCTTGCTTTACCCTATCGCCAGCAATGGCGTAGGCGGGACGGACCCCGACTCTTCTGCGGCTCCACTTGATCTATGGCTCCCTAATGCCGCACTGTTCGGCAATGCTATTGTAAAAGCCGGTGTTTGTGAGCGTGGGATGTGACGTTGGGCATATGTACAGTACTCGATGTGACCTAAATACCGTCGCTCAACATGGTCAGGCAGTCGATGGGGACTTCTCGCTTTCCTGACTTGAAATTACTTTATTAGTTAGAGCACGGGTTATCCTTGTTGGCGCAGGTAATGGCAGAGTTTTACAGGCCAACGTGTTTGCACTTAGTGCAGCGAAAAAATCCTGTCTCCTGAGCGCCTGCTATGTACTTGTAGATCTAGTAATTGCGGGATCTAAGCGCGTACTAACGTTGGTCCTATACTTTTCGTTATACCCTACATTTTAGTATACTAAAAACAATAGTATCTTAAGGTAGCTAACATTTTAGTTAATTATTTAACCACTACCTACTACTACTACTATATAGTTTTCTTTATTACTAAGGCTTTTAGACCTACTAAATTCATTTAGAGTAATTTTAACGTTATTAGCTTCTTCTTAGGCCTTCTATATAGCTTTAATACTAATAAACTTTAAATTTAGGCTAGTCTTAACCTTCCTCCTCTTTTTAGACCTTTTATCTTTAACTTAAGCTTTTAGTACCTTAATTATTTATTAGTTAAGAGCCCTTTTACTATCCCTTTTATTTTATACTTTTTAGACCTTCTTAAAAAGTAAGTACTATATACTACTATTATCTTATAGCTTATTATATTAGTTAAGTTAGTCCTTAAGATTATTAACCTTTTTAAAAGTTAACTATATAACTTTAAATATAAGTCCTATCTACTTATTACTAACCTTAGTATTAATAGAGCCTTTAAAGGTTAAATAGCCTAACTTAGTTAGTATTAATAGCTTCTAAAAGAGTAATAGGCTTATTAAAGGCCTAACTATTAATACTAACTATAGACCTATATATTTTTAGTTACTTTTAATATTCTAAATACTTAAGGTAGCTTAATAAGCCTTATAATAATAGATAATAAAGTTCTTTTTATTAACTATAATAGAATTATTTTAATTTATAAAGAAGCTTAGTTCCTTTTTATAAGCCGTTTTTAAAGAGCTAAAGACTAACTAATCTAAAAGCTAACAGATATAAGAGGTATATAGAGGTAGGTAAAGGAGGTATATTTAGTTCTAAAGGTATAAATATATAAACTTAGTAGTCTTATAGCTACTATAACTATTAAGGATTAAGAGTTTTATTCTTTCCTTTTAACTTATTTAATAGGTTTATAAAATAAAGACCTTTTTTAGTTATTTTATAGTAATAAAGTCTATAGTCTATTTATTCTTAGTTAATATAAACTCTTAAAAAATAAAAGAATTAAAATCTAAAGGGAACTACTACTACTAAAGTAACTTACTTTTAAATATTATAAGAGGAGGTAATATAATACCTATAGTAAATATATACTTAATAATTAACGTTTAAGCCTAAAAGCTAAGTTATTTCTTTTAGACTAAAGACCTCTTAAACGTCCTAAGTACTAACCTCTTAAATCCTTTATCCTTAAGGATATCTATCTTATTTATATTACATTAATTTATTAAGTTAATAGCCTTAATCCTTAGTAAAGCTAAGGTTTTAAGTTAGTACTTAATTAAATTAATTAAGGCTCTATTAATATACTAAGAATTAATAGCTTTAGCTCTCTAAACCTTAATTAATAGGTTCCTTTAAATAAAGGCTTAAACTTAGTTCCTCTTAAGTAAGTAAGTATTATACTATAACGGACCTACCTTTTATAGTAACCGACTAGATATACGTTTCTATAACTAACTGCGCTATACTAGGGATTTTATACGGATTACGTTAGGATTTCTTCTATATAACGCTAGGGAATTCCTAAGGAAATCCCTTAGAAATCCTAAATACCTTTTAAGGAATTTCCCTAAGACTTCCCTTAGACTTCTTAAAGCCTTTTACTAAAATAGACTAGGATTTCCCTATAATTTCCCTTAGAAATCACTAAGGAAAGGCTAAAGAAATCACTAAGAAATCTTAGGTATATATAGGATAATTCCTAGTAATAATATATTTTAGAGGAGGATCTTAATTTATATTATATTTACTTATACCCTAAGTATTATAATTAGTAGTATAACCTTTCTTACTATAAGGATTTAGTTCCTTAAGTAAAATCCTAAAAGAATAACTAATAATAGTAATAATCCTTTTAGCTTCTAAAGGGATAGTTAATAATAACTATAACCCTTTTAGCTATTTAAGTAGAGGATAGCTAATAATAGCTATAACCTTCTATTTAAATACCTTCTTTTTAATAGAATAGCTAATAATAGCTATAACCTTATTAAGGAGACCTAACGGTTATAGGACCTATTTAATATAATCCTCTATATAGTGGATAGTAGACTTACGTAAGTTTCTATACTATTACTACTATCTTTAAAGGATATATATTTAGTTAACCCTTATAAAGTAGTAAAACTCCTAAAGGTATATAAAAGGAACTATATAAAGCTTCTTAAAACCCTTTTATAGTCCTATATAAAGATTCTTAACTTTATTAGAGATTCCCTTTATAATCGTTATATATTTCTACTATCTTCTTAAGATTTCCTAGCGACTTAGATAACTTAACTATTATAATATAGGTAAGCCTTTAAAGCTTAGATCTAAAGAGAACCCTTTCTCTTAGCCTATCTACTCTATCTTAAATGTAGACTATCTCCTTTTATAATAGACTCTATAGAAAACGCTAAAGAAATCTTAATCTATTAGGACGCTTATTTAAAAGACTAATAAAGAAATAGCTCTACTACTACTATTACTAAACCCTTAAGGTAGTAATATCTCGCCCTTATAACTCTTCCTCTACTAATAAGCTAAGTATTATCTACTAAACTATTAGTAACTAATTAGCCTAAAACACTCTTTTAAACCCTACTTCTAAAGGGGGTAAAAAAAGATATACTTTCTTTTAGAGACTCCCTTTATAAACTTACCTAAAGATAACGTAAGAAATAACCTTAAGCTTTAGAATATAAGAGTCTAAAGAAAGCTATATTTACTTTACTTAGACCTTATAAAGAAAACCCTTATCTAAATAAAGTAACTACTAACTCTTTACTCTATTTTAAAGTAGAGGATTTTAGATATAATAACTAAACTACTAAGAGACTAAAGTTTTAAACGCCTTCTAAAAAACCTTCTTAAGGATAGAAATAAACTTAAATATAGACTTAGACCTTACGCCTATTAATCCTATAGTAGTAAAAGCTATTAAAAAGTACCTATACCTACTATATTAGTTATAAAAACCCTTCTTATATAGTTCTACTAATAGGAAGCAATATTAGTCTATACTTAATATAGTTCTAACCCTTAATACGCTTCTAAGCTAAGTATATTAAATAGTTTAATTTACTAAAACAATTTAATAACCTTAAGGATAGCTAAATAAAAAGCACTAAGACCATTTAAATAGATATCTATTAGTTTATTAATTCTTTTAAATAATATACCTATACCTCCCTAGACTATTAACGGATTATAACTTTAAACCTTTATCTATACCTAATAGAAATATCTTCTACCTAATACATTAGTAATCTAAATGAAACGGACCATAAGTATCTTTATAATCTAAAGAATAGATTAAGCGCTTAAAAAGAATTATTAATCTAACGGTTTAAAATACTATAGGCTACTACCTATACTAAGCTTTATAGTATAAAATATACCCTTAAGGACGTATATAACTATAAAGATATCTATTACTTTACTATAGAAGTATTATAAATAGCNATAGTAAGGGAACTAAATTTATAATTCCTTACGTTAGTCTATAATAAACTAAATCTAAACCTAATAGTAAGATTTCCTTATTTAAACTTACTTACTAAATAAAATAAATAGTTAAGATACCTTATTAAATATTAAAATAGATAGTAATAAAACATTACCTATAGAGGATAGAAGTTAATACTAAAGATAACTATCCCTAAATAACGTTAAATAGCGTCCTCTATTCTAAACCCTACTAAATATTAATTACCTATTTCTTAGTAAATAAAAAACTATTAAAATAGAGTAAATATATTAATAGAAGCCTTTATTAAACTAAAATAAGAATATATAAATATAGTAGCTTTATTATTTAACTAAGAATAATAGAAATACTAAAGAACCTTTTTAGTAAAACAAACCTCTAAGCTATATATACTACCTAAAAGGGATCTAAATTATAAATTAAGAAAACTTATCTATTATTNAGAGATACTAACTCTACTAAAGAAGCAATAAACATCTAAGTATTAAATAAGGATAAAACTATAAATCTTACTATTTAGTCTAAAATAAAAGATAGTAGTTATACTATAACGGATTCCTATTTTTTAGCTAATAAAAACGATTTAGAAGTTAAACTTTAATCTCTAAACTTAGAGAACTATTTAACTATATTAGATTTATATAATATAGTAAACGACCTTAAGATTAACCCTAACTAATAAATAGTAAATAAGTATAAGGATATCTATTTTATATTAACTAGATATTTAAAATATATAGAAACTATAAACCCTATAAAAGAAAAGCCTTAGGAATATAGAACTATAT
>MPGH01000203.1:0-66671 GCA_001937105.1 Colletotrichum chlorophyti
TTGGAACTTGTGACGCAAATAACATCGGCTTGTTTGCTTCTCGAGCCAGTGAGAAGGGGACCCCCAAAGTACGCGTGGACAATGTGGTTGTTGGTTCTGACAGGTTTGCTCGATGCAAGCAATAAGCACTGCCCGCCGTCCAGGGGAGATTTAGGCGCCCTGGGGTTGTTTGCGCCTTTTGCTTGGCGAGCAAAACATCGAGAGATCCGCGGGGCCTCTCTGATCTGCCGTGTGTTGATTTCTTGTTTGCTCCTCATTCAAGCACTCCCGTTTTGCTCATCGACGGCCACAAAAAAGCGAGCGTGAGTGCAACGCATCTCCATCTCCTGCCCATTATTACGTCTTGCCCAGTCGACTCTCGTTCCCCCGTGGGAGGTGGGGGTGGGCATCGGCTGCTAGCTGTCTCGCTCGTTGTGGTCTTTTGCCGTTCCTCAGAGCCAAGAATCCTCAGAGGAATTGAGGCTAAACGGCCCGCCTCCCGATGCCGATGGTACTCACGGAATGGGAATCGAGCGTGGCTGCTCCGGTGCTCTTTCGGGACGGGTTTCTTCTGTATCAGACAAGAACGCGATAACATTACTTATCAAGGACTTTGAAAACGTGATGTTATCTACTCATCGATTTAGAGCTCAACATGATGCGTTCTCCATGTCTTTTCTGACGCTATCTTGACGTTCTTCATCGTCAGGAAACCCCCCCTTTTTTTTTCTCTCCCCCAATCGCCTTTACGACGTTGTACGTTGTAATTGTCCCTGAACTCCTTACTAGCCAAACGAGCGGGAACCGACGACGCTATCTGGCCGGGTTTCCTTCGGTTAATCCATCGAGCGAAACTCGTACAAGTAGCAGAGAACATCCCGGGGGTGGGGTGTGGGATATTTGCAGGGATCATCACCATCAACCCCTTCTCCTCAATTGCGAAATCCCTCAGCAGCAAAACCCATATAGACGCCAGCCAAAGAGAGGCGAGCGAGCAGAAAAAGACCAAACAAGCATACCTCCCCATACTTGCAGATCCTCGACAGAAAGGAAGAGAAGAGGACAAAAAAAAAAGAAAAACAGAGAACAAAACACGAATCCAAAGGCGAAAAAAAAAGATGGCATCCCTGCAACAGTGGAAGGTCGAGAAGCCCTACCTGAACCTGCACTGCGGGCTCGGCGAGGGACCATACTACCAAAAGGCGTCCGACGTCCTGCGCTTCGTCGACATCAAGAAGAAGCAGGTCCACTTCATCGACCTCGACAAAGGCCCCAAGTCCCTGCGGACGGTGCAGCTCGACGTCCCCGTCGGCGTCACGGCCGACATTGCGGGCGTCGACCCCAGGGACAAGATCCTGGTCGGCCTCAAATACGGCATCGCCGTGCTCGACGTCCAGTCGGGGCACTACGACTACGTCTCCAAGCTGTATGAGCCGCACAACGAGAGGATCAGGGCCAACGACGGTGCCGTCGACCCCCATGGCCGCTTCTGGCTCGGCACAATGACGGATTTTGGACTGGGCGATTTCCAGACTGAAGGTACGAGTGGTCTCTCTCTCTTTTTTTTTTTTTTTTTTTCCCGGGTGTTCACTTTTTACCGAGTGATGTTGGGTCTACTGCCTTTGTCGGTCAAGACTTTGAACACCCCTTGTCACGATTCATGCGCACTCCTCAACTCACTTACCCTCGTTGTCATGACAACATACGAGAAAAACCACCATCACCTTCACCGCATCTCCCGTTTTGATAGAGGACATGAGAACTAGAGAAAAAAAAATGCTACCGTCTTCATGCAAAGCTAACTCACACTTCTAGGCGCCCTCCACCGTTTCGACGGTAAGTCAGCCAAGGAGGAGGTCCTCAGTGACCTGCTGATCCCAAACTCGGTTGGCTGGTCCCCGGATAGCAAGACCATGTACTTCACGCATTCGACGGACCGCAAGGTCTACGCCTGGGACTACGACGCCGACGGCGCCCTCTCTAACAAGCGCATCTTCTACGCCCATGACGGGCCCGGCGAGCCCGACGGCTTCCGGGTCGACACGCAGGGCAACCTTTGGCACGCCGTCTACGGCGAGAGCAGGGTCCTCAAGATCTCTCCCCAAGGCGAGCTCGTCGGCGAGGTGCTGCTCCCCACCAAGGCCATAACGTGCGTGCAGTTCGTCGGGACGGAGCTCTTCATCACGACCGCCGGGCTGGAAGAGGGCGAGGGCGACGAGGAGCAGCGGGAGAACGGGGGCGCGCTTTTCCGCGTCAACGTCGGGGCTGAGGGGCTCGACTTTTTCGAGTTCAAGCTGTAGAATGGCGCGCGGCGTCTGTAGTGGAGAGGGGGCGAAGGGGGGCGAGGAAGTTGCCACTTTGTCCAGTCTGGTACAAACTGACGAGAATAGATGGAACTCGATGGGGGGGCGTCTAAGTGAGGGTGCGGGTTTTTGGACATCGCGACCCCAGAGTGTACCTAAACGAGAACCGACGAGAAAGGGGGACATGTGTTGACGACGACAACGAGGAATATGACACCGCTCTTTTCTGACAAATTTCCGCTTAACCGCTGTTTGCTTGGGCGAAGCAAGTCGATTCATGTGTCGAGACATCGTGACCCATGGGGCGGCGAATGATCTCCATTTCCGGGGACGACGGACTTTCAACGAAACTCCGATGACGATACTGCAGCGTACGGCAAACCCTGTCTGCGTCGCGGCATCGCGGATGCTGCGGTTCACGACAATCGCGTCCAACGAGGGAGACTTTCGTGTCCTGAGAGGGGTCGTTCCGCGTTGACAAATGCCCAGGCCCAGCGCTGGCGATATGCAGGCAGCCCGCCTCACTTTTGGTTCGTCGTTGCGTTCTTGTACACACCGGATTGGACTACCAGGTGTTTGGGGGCGGTTTTAGATGATCCTTTTGGGCACCAACACCTGCCTTCTCACACTCCCTCCCTCCATACCTCTCTGTCTTGTTTCAGCTACGCGTTCGTGTCTGTAGCTGCATGATGTATGGGTGTGCGCGCGCCCCTGGGGAGAGATGCCCCGTTGCGCGGGAAAGACGCAGCTAATGACGTCCGACATCGCCAGCCCACACCACCCACAGCCCGACGAACAATGAAAAGTGCTGCACATACACCCAACCCACCCGTTCGGCGTCGCCTATCTTCATTCCGCCTGCTGCACCGCCGACGTGGCAACCCGCCTCGCGTGTCATCATGTAGACATACATACATACAGATTACATGCGATCCCCGTACCAGGACCATCTCCTTTCACGTTCACACACACTCAGTCCATTCAGCCTGGCGTCTGACAACCTCGCCCCGGGTTTTTCCACATCGGAGAATTAAAGTGGTTCCTCAATGCTCCAATCAAACAAAAGCAACGAACGAATCGACTGGGGTGCCGCATCGTGCAGGAAGATCGGAGCCCGAGCCGCCATGTCATCCCAACGCCCATTTCCACCTGTATTCTAGGGACGGACGCGGGACTGCCTTTAGGGAAGCCTAGACACCCCCGTCATCTTTAGTTTGCCTAGGTCAGGCCCCCGCCGTCCGGCCGAGGCCCCCCGGTCTCCCGGTCGTTAGCCCCGGTACCATGGATTGAGGTCGTCGCCGTCTACCCGCCACCGCCGCGTTTTGTAAACAAACCCTCTTGTAGTCGTTACTTGAGGGCGTACATGCGCACAGGGAACAGTTCCTTCGGAAAGCCACGCTGCAGCTCCGTCTTGATCAGGCGGAGACCCGCCTGCTCAAATAGAGAGCGGAACTTGTCATCCACCCTGTTTTGCGTTTCGCCTCGCGTCAGTACATATGCAGGTGTCTTGCATGCGTTGGGGAGTTTCTCCAGTGACAGCCGGGGGTGGCCGGTTGGGAACGGTGAGCGAGGTGACGGGGGCCGGCACAACGGCAGCGACATGTACCCAGCATGAACACCGTGGCCGAAGAACAAGTGGCAAGTGGAATTGGGATAGGCTTTGCTCGTAGAAGGATGAGATGAAACTGACCTTGTCACACTGCTGTCAACGTCGTCGAAAAGGTCGACTCCGCTGGTGCTCAGGTTCTCCTTGACGACAATGAGGCCGTCCGCAGGGGCAACGACCTGCTTGCAACGGCGCAGATAGGCGACGAGCTGATCGTCGGTAAGGTGGCCGACGCACCATTGGTTCCAGACGAGGTCGTACGAGGTGCCATCTAGAGGCTTCCACTCTTCGAGTCCAATGTTGTAGACAGAGCCAACACCCGACTTTTCCTGGAGAGCGGCGGTGAACTTGGCGATGGGCTCGACGATGTCAACTTGTTCTGCTACATCGAGAAGAAGCCCCTCTGTGATGCGACCGATGCTGGGGGGTTGGGGGTCAGCACAAGGATCTGGGACAAAGACCTGGACCGGGGAGGGTGGAGACTTGTGTAAGGTACATCGCGGTGAGAGTTTCCGGATGCAAAGAGGCAAGAAACAGAGACAAGGGTTGAAGAAACGGACCAGGGGAGGCGAACCATTAGCCCGGCCCGCCCGTGCAGTATTGTCGGTTGCGGTGGGTTAGGGGAGAGTGAGAAGTAAAAGAAAGTGTGATGTGAGAGAGAGGCAGTTGAGAGGCGGTGAGATGAAGACGATATGGCGGTGAGACGCTACGGGGACGTGTAGGCTCAGGCGTTGACCGTTGCATGCGGTTCTTCTTCCACCCCCAGCAAGCCCAATAGAGGGAGGTAAATGCACAAACTACAGAGGATGTAGCAGGTACAGAAAAAGAGGACAACAATGGAAACCGATGGAGAAAAGGAAGGGGCAGAAAAACTCGACGAGGACGAAAAGAGGAAAGATGCAGAAAAAACTCACCCGGCCCCGCCTTCCAGGACGCGGCTCACTTTCCGCAGACCGCTCTTCGCGCCGATGCCGAGTTTGGCGAGAAAGTTGCGCGAGCCCTGCAGGTCGACCTTGCTGATGTAGGGGAAGCCGCCCAGCATGCCGTTCACGTCGGCGTCGATGCCCTGCCAGTAGGAACGTCCATCGACGGCGCTAATCTTGGCGTCGGGCGGCGGTGTGTCTGTCATCGTTTGAACTGACGACACCGACGCTGGCGCGGGTGGTGAAGCTGCTGATGCTGCTGATGACGACGGTGTTGCTCCGTTGCCTGGCATTGTGACGCAGTCCGAGGCACAAACCACAAACCAAACACGTAATATTTTTGCTCACCGGGCCGTTTCTGAAGGGTTGTGTATGTGTAGCCCAGGCTGGGTGAGGGCGGCGTGGCGTTGAAGAAAGAAAAAAAAGTGACCGGATGGTGGTTGTGTCACATTGCTGAAGACAGCGGTGCATTGCATGGGACGGAGACGAGATGTGAGGTATGGGGAAACCCCGGTTTTATGCATTCCGGGAGAGAAATGGTGAGATGAGGTATGGATATTTTGATAAATGGCTGAATTATGAGAATATACGGGTTTATGCTTTAGTATGTTAAAGATAACGTCTCGAGACAAGATAAGACCTAGATAGCGTCAGATAAGATGCTCGCCACCACGGATTAAAGCCAAAGTCGACGACACAACTTTATCAATGTGTCCGTCCAGAGGTGTTTTCTGGGTGCAATAGAGTTGCTCTAAACGTTTGCTGAATTATAGGAATAAGCTAGGCTGGAGGTTCTTTGCGCATTTTCTTTTTTTAGGTCCCTTTCACATCCATCTGAACCTTCATTGAGAAGCTTATCCCACCCCTTGCACCTGTCAGCTTCTCCCAGTCGTTCAAGCTGGAAAGTCTAAAATATCAGGTTCACACCGGACTGAGAATGCCAGATCCTCACTTCAGCATAATCAATTGCCATTTATGAACACCGACGGTAGCCGTACTCTTAGGAATACCTCGTCTCAATCTGGCACTGGGGTTGTCGGGTCATCGTCTTCATCCGCACGGTTCGTGTCTTGATATCAGAACAGAGTCAGATAACTTTTACGTACCCGATTACGAAGGCTATCTGGCCAGCCATGACCGAGAGACGCCGTCTTGTAACTTATGGCTTGACGGCTTTCCATATCCTGATCAACAGACTTTGGAGAACCGACGAGATCGTCTGCGACTGGAAACATCGTCGGCCCTGAGCTTTCGCAAGTAGATGTAACTTCTCCACGGGAGTAGAGGATCATTAGAAGGCTACATAGAAGCAGCTTTTTCTAGTTGTTCCCTTTCGATTAAACATACTGCGATCAAAGAGGACCACATCCGAAGCATCAGGAACAGCCACCAAGTTCGCACTTTCATTCGCTTGTAGAAAGGAAAACGGGCTTTCAAGTATCAGTCGATATATTTGTGACGACAGAGGAACCCGGGGTTTGTTAGGGCTTTTTCAACTTGCATATCGATCTCGTGGCCCAAAAGATTTGGAAATAAAGCTCTGCGAAATTGACCATGGGCGGCATACGCATCATATCAAGGCCACACCCTGAACGGTCCGGCCATGCCTGGTGAATCTGGATGCCGGCATTACGTGTTTCCGGATGGCCACATAGCTCGTCTCTTATGTTTTCGTCATGCAGTCGACACGTTCCATGATCAGGGCCTTGTGCTTGAGGGCAGTGCTGATGCCCTCCTACACGCTCTCGAAATCTGTGATCCGGGCGGGGGGTCCGAACGGTTTAGCTGAACCCATTTGTTCCTCTTCCCGCGGTGCGGAACATGCAAATCGCGCCAGTCACGTAATCTGATAGGCCTGACGTCCTGGTAACCTGATGATCCGAAATCTCGGTCAAGCTCAGTATCATGATCAATCTATTTTTGTCCTGTGAGTCGAAACCCAGCTTATGTTTGATTCGCAAGCGCCGGTGTATCAACATTTGCACGATAGCGATCGAAGGCGATTTACTTCAGTCTCACCACGCATGTTTTGGCTCTTGATTTGTTACAGCGGTCGTGCTTGCCCGCCGGAAGGGATATTCGCAAAATGTCAAATTTCAAGGATGGATGTTACTCGTTTATGCTTCCTCAGTCACCCATATCCGGGCATTTATCACGACTTACAGACACCCAAAGCAGACTAATAGCCAAGAGTACGTACTAGGAGAAGGAGGCCGAGTCTTCTCTGGCCTATGGAATCTCCCCTTCCTTGTATCGAGTCGTGAGTGGCGTAGCGACGCATCGAATGGCGTCAAACAAGAAGATGAACAAGGTCAGACGAAGCGAGGAGGTTTGAGGGCGTTTGACGTGCCCCTGCTATGCTTCGCAGTACTTCTTGCCCAGAAACCTGGAAATGCGGAAGGCAGCAAAACCTAAACCTGAGAATGCGTCGTGGGAGAATGGGGCACGAGCCAGGCCCAGCTCTCGTGCTCGCGGTAAGCAGCGTGGGTTCCAATGCTTAATTTTGAGACTGACCCAATTGCGAAGATGCTGATCCGAATCAAGCATGAGCAACGTCCATGATTTTGCGCGGGAAGACCTTTTCATCTTATTCGTACTGCATGACCAGGGCAGGGGCTAGGGGTTTCGAGAGATCAGATGAAAAAAAGAAGAAAGAAACAGAGTTTCGGTTACCTTAAGCGTCCTGCCCCTTTTCAAGGTCTGGATGTAAGGGACTTGGGACGAGTGATGGACCGAGTCCCGAAACCTCTCTGTGGTTGGTTGGCCTTGGCTCAACATGTGTTGTTCTTCTAAGGGGTTTACGAGAACGTCTTCGGGTTCGGTTCTTGCACATACAACCTTGAGTGGCTCAGCGTCCAGCACACTGACAGCTCATCTAACGAGACTGGTTTCAGGCCCTTCATCGCAGTTATCGAGATGTTCCGCATGCGCGCCACTCGCTCATTGTCTCTAAGCAACTTGGTACCTGGAGAGGGGAGCTGTGTTGAGCATATAAAGCTCTGCCCCGTTCCCTCATCCGGAAGGCTTGGGAGATTCGTTCGACGGCAGGCCTCACAGTATCAAAGACTTAATCCAAGACATTCTCTTAGAGCATTTGGCTTTCAGTTTCCACTCAAGCAAGAACCTCAGCGTACCAAGTCTTTTCAAACATCGGTTTACTTCAGTCCATCAAAATGAAGTTTCTCACATTTTCCTTCCTCTTCGCCTCGACGATCGTTAGCGTCAGCAGTGCTCCTACGGAAGTCGATAGCAGGGCTGTCAGGTAAGGCTTCCTCTACCAAGGGAGAAGTCTCAACTAACACAAGCAAGCTTTCAAAATAACTATGATCAAAATCTGGAGGATCGCGAGGAGCGCAAAGAGGCTCGCGACATCTCCGTCCCCTCGTTCGCTGGAGTTGAGACCAGTGTCGGTGTGATCGCCGACGCCGAAGAGGATGAGGACGAAACTGTCCCTCTCCGCGCTCGCCAGCTTCTGAAGAAGAAGAAGGCGAAGAAGGCGAAGGCGAAGAAAGCAAAGAAGGCGAAGGCCGCGAAGGCCGCGAAGGGCAAGGCTGCAGCGCCAGCCAAGGCCAAGGGCAAGGCCGCTGCGCCGGCTGCCGGCAAGGGCAAGACTCCTGCTGCTGCCCCTGCCGCTGGTAAGGGTAAGACTCCCGCCGCTGCGCCGGCTGCTGGCAAGGGCAAGGCTCCTGCTGCTGCTCCTGCCGGTGGCGCTGCTGCGAAAGGCAAGGGCAATGCTCCCCCTGCTGCAGCTCCTCCAGCTGCAGCTCCAGCCGGTGGTGCTCCAGCTGGTGGTGCTGCCAAAGGCAAGGGAACAAACGCGCCGGCTGCCGCTCCTCCGCCTGCAGCTGCACCTCCAGCCGCTGCGCCAGCTGGTGCTCCAAACGCTGCTAGGCCTGCTGCTGCTCCGGCACCTGTTGCCCCTGAGCTCCCCGCCGGCAAGGCCAAGTAGACTGCCGCCTGCAGGCAGCGGTGGCTACAATGATGATAATGATGATGGATGGGAAAGCCAGCACAGGTGCTAGCTACTACGGATGCGTTTTGCCGGGTTGGGGAATGCGCAGGTCCATGAGTTCATGACGAAATGTCTCGTGAGTTTCACGCTCTGTTTAGAGTCGATACGAGTGGCTTCAGCCGCGTCAGGCTGTTAGAGGATGGTTGGCACTGGGGGGGAAAATGGGCTGAGACGGTCGCGAGGATGTACACAAACAGCAGCCGCGAGGAAAAAATTCACCGTCGAATGATGATTCCCATATACATTTGCGCCTGCGCTCAGACGATGGACATCTTCCGATGATGATTTGCATGGACGGATGGTTGCGGTTCCAGGCAATAATGAGTCGCTCACGCACGTGTGCTATGCTACAAACGTATTGGCGCTATGACAACTTGGGTACAGAACCTTGGGTCTTTCCAGTTTCATGGGGTTGGAAAACATGTTTCGTTCTGGTCAATGTCCTTCCGCACCATTACATGCACGAAATGGATACGCCATGCACGTTGCGGTCGTCTCAAGCCCATGGCGCTGAACGAATGAAAGAATCAAAGACATTCAGAAACGGATATCGGGGTCTCCGAAATGCAATCCTCTCTACTGGAATCGTAGGACTGGCCAGCTGCGGACTTTCGTTTTGACTGAAGCCGAACAGGCCTGCTTAGCTCCGCGCGTCTGAACCTGGGACACGAGGGTGCGCTGTTTCTATCTGTGTGTGGTCTTTCCTCTTCTGTGTCTGGTTGGGATGGCTGCTCTCGTTTCGTTTCTGTACAGTGACCCGGCACGAAGCGGAAGAGTGGACCCATAGCTCCGACTGATCTCCACCGGCCGTCTCCGGACTACCGGGCATCCTTGACTACCTTACCTCCAGTCGCCAATCGTAACTTCTCACCCAAGTGAGGTCCTCTCACCCGAGCACAACGCCTGATCCGCTTCGCCCACACACAAAACTCGCAACCCCACTTGGCGCGTTGTCAGCGATTCTTCCCTTATTTTATGCTTTGCCCCCTTCAACTGCACATTAGTTGCCCCCACCAAACTAGCCATCCACGCATGAAAGAACGGGAAATTTCGTCGCCCACCGCTGAGATATTCAAGGGTTCTTGAGCAGACTCTGCACCACTCGCAACAACGACAAGATCCCCGTCTTCCCAGACCACCATCTGGCTGGGCGATGGCCGGTTGGCCCAATGGCAAGGCGTCTGACTACGATCTAATCGTGATATCAGGAGATTCTGGGTTCGACCCCCAGGCTGGTCAATTCTTTTGTCTCGTATTCTGTTACCTGGGGTCTGCATAGTCCTATGCTTCATCTGTACTTCCTCCTCCTCCTTTTGTTTCCCCCACCGACCCTCGTGATCCTTGGGAGTACGCGAATCAAATAGTACGATTAGGTTAGTTATTAGGCTTTCGTCCATGACACCGTCGAGGCAAGGTGGTGTAATTGTGTTCAATGTCTTGCAACATCTCACGCGTTTGTCTAGCCCTCTGCTGGTCATATCTGCAATGGTAATTCTTTTGGCACGCTTGATGGTCTTGTAAAAGTCCATAACAACTAACACCAGAGCACGTGCAAATCCATCTTGACTGAGCCGGGTTTTCCGTCCTAGCGCCAGAAAACGTGTCGTCTGGCTGATCCGTTGAGCAAGCTCTCGTTGTTTATGCAGGCGACAACAAGCTTAATAACGTGACAGAACTCAGAACAGCACTAGCGAGAGTTTGATGTTGTCTTGCTTTCCAGTACCAATCGCCCCTTGCTCCTTACATAAGCTCAGACTTGTAAGTACAAGAGGCTCCTGGAGGATGTCATGAATGACGGGGAAGTCTGCGCCGTCGCATGCACCGCTGATTCTTGGTATCTCACAGCCCCTGAATAGCATTGGTGTACAATTTAACAATACCTAGACTCACCTTCAAATAGCCATCTGTCCCTTTGGTCACTAGTCCTCTCGAGCGGACAAACGTAATTTCGTCATAGCCATGATGCCTAAAGTCTATTTTTTCCGGGGGGTTTTTTGGTCTCCGACAGACCCGGCTACGGACCAATACTTGAACAACAAGGCCTAGCATGTCAAATTAAAGAGAATGATGACGTCTAATAAATGTTTCCTGACTTCCTGGCACCCTTAGAAGTTCCTCGCTGACAAACAAAGAAGCTAATGTGAAACAGCAAGCGTCGAGGTAGAATGTCTCATCGCCGCGAGAGGGATGTTACCTAGCTTTACCTTGACACCAATCTCTCAAAGAAACTCGCTTCAGTTGAAAGAGGATCAGTCGCTGCATCTTAAACAGGTTGAAGTTATCTCTGTTCTCAACATGAGATGAGACTCGAATATTGCAGACGTCTGGCTCACTGAACATCACCTTTACATAATACACCGAGTCTATCTTTCGGACCTGGTGATTGCCAACGCTATCCCCCTTATTGAAGAACGCCATTCATTTAAGCTCATAGAGTTTCAGCACCCGATGATTTCGCTCCATCCGGGTATTTGGGAAAGATCGGAAGAGTTGTCTGATTGAGGACAAGGAAAATTAAACCGACAGCGTACTTGACTGAGAGACCCTTAACTATTATTCTTGCACACTCCACATATGTAAAAGAAGTATTGGTAGGTAAGAACGCATGCGTGAAGAAACTGAACTCCCCGAACAAATCCACACACTTGATAGATCCGCCACAAATTTCATCCTTCCTTGTTTTTTCCCACTTTGCAGACCATTCCCGTTCGAACACACTCATGAACCGGAACAGGCAAGTGTACGGCAGGACTGGCTTGCCCTTCGTGATTGACTTGAAACCGACCCGACCACCCTGTGATACGCATCGGTGTGTTAAATACGCTAAGCAGCATTCGCGGCATGACGAACTCAAACTTGACAATTTTACAAATTCAACCGTCATGACAGCATTAGTTTTGAGTGACATAACAGCCTCTCATTTTGAGCCAAAGTATCTGGCATATTATCCTCATACATCAAAACGACTTACACTTCACACTCATCTCTCACCTCAAGGTTTCCACCCTTTCCGACGAATCAACACTCCCGCTCGCCCTGCGACTTTCTCATTGCTCTCCCCGTTCTGCTCCTCTTCAGACTAGCCAAGTAGCATCTCTCACCTCGAGGCCTTCCTTCCTGTATCCATCAGATCGGTACCACAACACTTCGTCACATTCAATTTTGGTTTATACGTGATCACGTAAACTGGGCGATGAAGAGCATCGAAATCTGTTCTTTCGCACCTTTCTTCTGTTCGGCATCGTCACAGCTCTCCCATCATGCGCCTTCCGATTTACTTGTCTAGAGCTTTCCTTGGAAGCTTGTACCAGGATTGGGACCCTCCTCACACCTTCAGCCAGACTTCCACCACGCCGCCTTGAAAATCTATATCTCGCTCACGCCAAAGACATCTCAGCTGATTGTAAATTAAAAGCAGTAACCTGTTAGTCCAGACTTCTTCACTTTTCACTGGTATCTTGCAACTTGGGAGCCCTCACCGTTGCACCTTCTTTCTCTTCGCAAATCTGTGGCCACGCTCACTTGGACCTTCCCATATCAAATCCTAATAGCTCAGCTCAACTTCGTGGCGCGGACGAAGCTCCTCCAATCCAGAACCAGCCACTACATCACAAGGAATTCAATACAGCTCGTTCGACTAACATGGCTTCCTCACCTTGCTCTTCTAGTGAGCCTCGAGACCTTCTCGTTTACCAAGCTAAGCTCGTCGCCCGTATTCCTTCTTTTGTCTCCGACACCTACCGCATCCTCCTTGTCGAGGCCATCAGAAGCCAGGTGAACGAGGCTTCTACTAACTGCAATCTCAAGTGGAAGGTCCACGCCGACTACCATTCAAAGGCCGAGCCCCCATCTCATGAGGTTGTGGCCCTCGCGCTGTGCTACAAGACCGGTGCCCTCGAGGGCGAGGTCCGCCGGGTCCAAGAGGCCTTCTACGCCGACAACCCGAGCATCGCCCACCATCTGACCGACTGGACCCTTGACGGCCTGGTTGACAATCACAACCGGAAGGTCCGCGCCGGCGACATTGCCAACGTCCCCATGGCATCTACCGAGTCTCATCAATCCTGTGCATTTAAGAACGAAGACGACGACGCCACTCCCTCACTGTCAGGCAGCCAGCGCCCCGCAAACGAGGACAGCCGCGAGGAGCAGGAACCCTACCAGGAGAGCGAGGATACGCCGCTGCTGAACAAGCTCGCCATGACCCATATTCCCAGGCGTTCCACCAAAGGAAAGCTCCCCGTCTACGTACGCATGCCATCTCCAGTCTACACCCACTCAGAGCCCCCTCGCCCCGTCGACGGAACCAACACCTCGGCCTGCGCCTCTAACACTGCCAAAGACCCGATCAACCTCGTCGACGTCGAGACGGCCCAAGAGACCACTCTCCGACTCACGGCCGACATCAAGGCACAACACGCGCGAGCCCGCGACGAGATCTCCCAGTCTGAGACACTTCGTGCCGAAATCGCCAGCCTCGTCGAGCAGCAGCCCATCGCGGACGGTAACGTCACCGAACAGGGGCTGCGTGACCTCGTTCTCGAGGGCCGCCGCCTCGATGACCGCATCCTGAAGCACCACGCCGACGCCATCAAGGCCCTCTTCGAGATCGTCAGACTTCAGGGTGAGAAGGACGCCGCGGCCATGGAGGGCCTGGACAAGCGTGTCAAGCGCGTGGAAAACGTCCTCGCCGGAATCGGCAACATGGAGCGCCGCGAGCGCGACAAGCTGCGCGAGTTTGCCGCGAACAGAGTCAGACGCTGAAGGGACCCCCAAACAGGAGGTTAGGGGTTCATCGGGCGTTCAGGGACACGGAAGCTGGTCAGGCTCTTCAGTCACAAAGCACCCAGAGACGTCCCATGCTTAGAAAACGAGCGACAGATGCCACAGTAGATTCAAAAACAAAACTTGTAATTGATTAAGCACTTCTGACTAAACCGGTGCTGGCTTCGCCCGTTACTGGGTTCCTCAGTAGGCGACGTTCATCGTTCCGTGGGCTTAAACCCTTCCTTTTCGATACCAAGTGCTTCCAAGCCATGATTAAATCCGAGTAAAACATTAAGATTACAGAAATATGACGGTGTACTTTTATGTTCCCCTTGTTCGTGTTCTCATCTCGCATCCCACGTACTTCGTATGTGACAGTCATTATTCAAAAAACGTCTCTTAGGAGCAGGTGCCCCATCCCGTCTTGCAGCCCGCCAGGACACTGCACGCCGGGTTCGGAACCATATAATTAGCGTTGTTCGCGCAGACGCCGAGAGCGGGTGCAGCACGGGTTGGAGCCGCACTTCTGCCCCGTCCCAGGGCCGCAGCGGGCGGCGAGGGCGTCGACAGTACTGGCGGACGCCGCCTCTGCCGCGGCGGATGTGGTCGCCGCAGGTGGGGGGTTGCAGCTGCTGCTGTGGCGTCACCACTCGACGGTAAGGGTTGATCCGCTCAGGAGCCTGGTTAGTCAACTGTTAGCGTGGCCCGCGTCAAGCTGGACGGCGCGCGAGGAGCGTCCCTCCCAAGAATACATACCGCAGCTTCCGTAGGTGCTCTGGCAGCCTGTGCCGCAGTGGGCGGTAGAGCTGCCACAATAACCGTACTGCGAGCAACAGTTACCAAACGTCGAGCCGGCGCATGTAGCGCCGTTGGCGCTGCTTCCGCACGCTCCGTTGAGGGACACGCGGAGATCGGCACCGGCGCCGGAGCATCGGCCGAAGTCACTCTGGCACCCGGCGTCGCAGTGGGCCGTTGTGTTACCACAGTAGTTGTAGGGCGAGCAGCAGTCTCCGAACGTGGAGCCCAGGCAGTTGACGTTGCCCGCAGCCGCACCGCACGCGCCGTTGATGGAGACTTGAGTGTTGGTCGAGGCCGGGGACGATGCGGTGCGGGTGGCGCTGGTGGCGACGGATGTTGCACGGCTGGCAGTGCTGGCTCCGGAGGCAGAGTTTGTGCAATTGCCAAATTGCGCCTTGCAGCCGTTGCCGCAGTGAGCATCGGTACTGCCGCAGAAGTCGTACTGAGAGCAGCAGTTGCCAAACGTGGAGCCCAGACAGCTTCTGCCATTCTTGGCGCCGCACTCACCGTTTGTGGACACGAGTGAGGAGCTCGGGGCGACTCCTGAACTAGAAGCGGTGGCACTTCTGCCGGCGGATGTAGACCCGGTGCGCGTCGTAGACCCGGATCTGGACGAGGCAGAGTTAGCGGCGTTGTTGCAGATACCAAAGGCACTTTGGCAGCCGTTGCCGCAGTGAGCGTCAGAACTGCCGCAGAAGTTGTACTGCGAGCAGCAGTTACCGCCGGAATAGCCGAAGCACTGCCGGTTAACCTGAGAGCCACATTGGCCGTTGTTGGAGACCGGCAGCGTCGAAGTGGAGGTCGGGGCAGAAGCCGTGCCGGACCTCGTGGTTGAGCGAGAAGTTGAGCTGGCTCGGGTGGCTGAAGAAGAAGATCTCGTGCCTGAGGATGTTCTCGTGTTAGATGAGGAAGAAACTGAAGTTCTCGTCCGGCTGGTAGAGCCGGACGTTGAAGAACGCGATGAGGTACGCGTGTTAGACAAGGAAAGAACAGAGGTTCCCGTCCGGCTAGTAGAAACAGAGGTCAAAGTACGCGAGGAGGTTCGCGTGTTAGTCAAGGAAGAGACAGGCGTCCCCGTCCGGCGAGTAGAGACGGAGGTCGAAACACGCGAGGAGCTACTGCTGCCTGTTCGCGTCGACGAGGAACTTTTAAGAGAGGGGGAGCTTGTCCGCAACGATGAGGAACTCGTGCGGGAAGAAGATGAAGTGCCAGTACGGCTAGAAGACGAAGAGGTCCTACCTGAGATACTTGACGAAGATTGGAGGCCACATGTGCCATATTGAGACTGACAGCCAGTGCCGCAGTGTAAAGCGCTGTTACCGCACCAACCCCTGTTGGAGCAGCAGTTTCCGAGGGAAGAGCCCAGACAGGTCTTGCGAACGGTTGGGCCGCACTGGCCGTCATCAGAGACGGGCAAGACAGTCGAGGTTGGGGTGGCCGAGGTGGCCGTGGAAGAAGTGCTTCGGGATGACGACGACGTGGACGAGGGAGTGGCCGTGCAGGCCACCGGGCTGACAGCGGTGATATTGAAGCTGTAACCCGGGACGGCGCCGCGGTACCAGTTCTCAGGAGGGTCGCCCAGGCACTCGCCGACGGTCACGGCCCTCCAGCCGTTCTTGACAACGGAGTCGAGCATGTGGTTGGTCCAAGTCGTGGCGACCTGCTGGTGAATGTCGTGCTCGATATGTAGGTAGCTGCCGTTGCAAGGCGAGCGCGCTACCATAGCTGCGTCCCAAATATCGATACTGGTCTGGATCTGGCTGGGAAGAGTGTGAAGGTAACCCTCAGTGTCGAGGTCGAAGTAGGTAATGTGGTAGCCAAGTTCAACCATCTGATTTTGGCATTCGGTTCCGCAGATAGAGAAAGGTGGCCGCATGTAGGTAGGGAAGAACCCCAAAATATCCATGAACGCAATCTCATTATAGACCATCTGGTTCTTACGCTGTTCCAGAGTCATCTGGTCAAGGTTCTCATGGGACCATGTGTGGCTGGCAATCTGGTGGCCATCGGCAATCATTCGCTGGGATTTCGTTAGAACGGCCGGTCTGGGGGAGGGAAAAAAGCCACAAGAGTCACCTGAATAACGTCGCGATACGCGACATTGATCTGACCCTTGCCAATGTTGTTGCCGGTAATGTACCAGGTGGCGACGGCGCTGCGAGCCTTGAAAGCATCCAGCATGGCGGCGGTGTAAATGTAGGGGCCATCATCGTACGTAATGGCGACATCACCCTCATTATTGCAGGCGTAAATACCAAGGCCTCCGTAGGGAATATCTCCGTTCAGTGGCCTTGCGTAATTTGCGGTATCAGGTCCGTTCGGCTTCTGGTTTCCATCACACGCAGGACCATAGTTGATTTGACAATCAGGAGCTCTGCAGTACTCGGTGCCTTGGCCGCACCAACTGTTCAAAAGTTAGAAACTGCTGCTTATGGAAGTAGAAGGATGTTGGGGGGGGGGGGGNCACACTGAACGTTATCCCCCAGCTGGATGGTGGCAGACACTTGGCGAGGATCCAGACGATTTCTGCGCTCGTCACGAGGCTTGTTGGGAGCCGATGGTGGGTTCCAAGGCTCGTAGTTAGGTCGTCTTTGCCTCAACTCGTCGACACTCCGGCGGCGAGGCATAACGAAGTTCATGTGAGGCCCGTCGTCGTGAGCTTGAACCGCCTCCAGCCCAGCGAGGGCGGCGAATAGCACTGAAATCCAATGCATTGGGGGCTCGTTGGTTAGCTGATGTCGAAAATCTATAACGTGCAATGATATCAAGCTTATTATCGATCAAAGGGACAAAAAGAGAGATTCTCACGTCTCCTTATTAGGACTCTGAGAAACCTTGATGGAATGGAGGAATGCAAAATAAACATCGTTTGAGGACCTGTGTGGCATGCAGAATTATATGCTGAGCAGGGGGAGGGGTGGCGTCTATGTTGATGTTGATGTCGTTGCATCAGAAAACGGCGCGGCCTTCTCATCTGAGTGTCGATGATGGCTGCCAGAGCCACACCACCGGTTTGGAGGGCCGAGCATCGCATAATGGAAATTGGAGGACTAAGAAGCTAGTCGCTGGTCAGAAAGGTTAGCGCAGCTCCCCGATCTCAAGCTCACAGCCGGTTAGTCTGGAAGAGAATTCGATCCGTCGTGATGGAATGACGGACATGACGCGCTTGCCCATGCCCCCGGGCGGACCCTCCAACCCGTCTGGAATATCCACCGCTACTGTCGGGGCGGCCACCAAATCAAACTGCGATGACAGTGTAATAGTGAAACCATTCCAAAGGCAGCGAAACAGAGGGTCCAAAACGAGGCTATGATGAACTCGATTCACACGAGAAGAGGCGAACACGAGAGCGGGCGGTCATGGCGGGCTCGGCGAGAACCATCGGTAGCGACTCGACGCGATCCGACGACCTGATGGGGGCGCCGTGGCAGCGCCAGTGGCTGACGGACACACACTGACCGGTTCCAGGAGGCTCGAGTGATTGAGAATACCATCCCGCACATACTTGTTTGGACTCGATGGACCCTTGATGGTGGAAGGAGAAGAGAGCAAGCGCCGAGGCCGTACCGTGGGAAAGCCGGAGCACAACGCCGCCGCAGAGATAACCCACATCCCCATATTCCCCTCGGCAGAGCTAAGCCAAAGTCAGCTGTACCTGGCAGTGGTAGTACTCTGATTAGTGGGCTTGCCCATAAGAGAAGGTGGGAAAAAATAGAAATGAGACGAACACAGTTGGAACGACGGTTGATCATGCGTCTCATTCCTCCGCGGGTGTGTCTACCATGTTTATTTCTCTCCGCCACTCCAACCTCAATCTCCTCCATCTGCGAACACCGCGAACGCCGAGAAGAGCATTGAAGCCTTGGCAATGTTACACTACATAGATGAGGAATCGGCCCCTGACACTGGCCCAATCTCTCTTCATCAAGTCTTGGCTTGCCTTGGCCGGGCCGGTGCCTCTCTTCTCCTTGTAATCTGGCTGTGCCTGTCGTCGTTGTAGTCGTCTTCTGTTTGCCATGTTCCCTTGGCATTCTGGCACTAGCCGGTCCGTCTTTTTCCATCTGAAGGTGCGGTAGGCCATCCTGCAAGGACGGATTAAATATAGACTTCAGGTCGGAACAGACGTGAATCCGACAGTCTGGGGCGAGCTGCATGATTGGCGCTGTTGCTTCGGCAGCAGGGTGGAAAGACAGAGCATCAACTGAACTCTGCGTGGTGGCGGACAAAGGCCCTGCGGGAAGATGATCGAACTGTATCTTTTGACAAGTCCATCCTCAACCCCGTCGCTGGAATCGGATGAGCAGCGAGCCCACGCTCGAATTACTACCGGGGCATCGGTAATCGGCCGATTCATCAGAGCCGCGGGCCGTGAAGGTTTGCTGTTCGCTTGAACGGCGCAGGCCTGGTTATCTGACAGAAACACCTATTTACTTGCATTCCGTCCGCTGGTCGAGTATGGAGAGATTCGGGTGCGGTCTTGATTAGGATTGGCATTTGAAATTCTTCTCTTCTATCTTCGCTAAAAAGAAACGTTCCGCGCTATCTTCCCGACTTGTTCTTTAATAATGTGCCGAAAATCCGACCCCACGACCTCTTGAAAAACGTAGATAAATTTTGTTCATATTACTCCATGACGCCTGACGCCACTTGCATCGCCCGGAATTGGTATATCTCAACACACAGTCCGATGTTCAGCCGCCCTGCCGCGTGACGTCGCCCCCCCGATATACTGGAGGATCCCTTCTACACCGGCAGTTTGCAGTATCCTTGGTCATCACCATAAGCCACACCAAGCGGCACCGGTGCTGCCGTTCCTTCCTCATAAATTCAATTCTTCACCTCCAGATACATGTTGCCACCGTTTCTCAAATCGCCACGTCTGCAATGGCCAACGTTTTGTTACGCTTCAAGCTTTCGACAACCGCGGATTTCAGATCCCAGCATACGCACATCCACCCAAGACTGGAGGAGAAAGGGCCGACGTTGGGCATCCCACGGACTTCGACTTGCTGGGGCGCCTTCGTTATATTGGTTGTTTGTTGTTTCCTTCTTACTTTATATCCATCATAGTCGGTGTGTAGATGTCTTCTTCGCTTCGGCCTTTGCCTGAGCAGCAGCGCCCATTGCCTTCGCCTTAGCGTCTGCATCATCGTTGCTTTCTGAGTCGGAATCTGAGGAAGACGCGCCTTCCTTGTTCAGACCGTCATCGGTCTTACGCACGTCTTCCCCGCCTAATATCTCGTCCAGTTCATCGCTGCTGGCAGCAGGGCCCGCGTCTGAACCATGCTCTGTGGCTTTTTCTTCAGCCGCCTTTTTCTTGGCCGCCTCCTCGGCCTCTTTCTTCCGATCCTCCTCGGCCTGCTTCTGCTTTTTTTCTTCCTCTTCCTTCTTCTTGCGTGCCTCTTCCTCTTCCTTTGCCTTGGCGGCTTCTTCGGCCGCTTTCTTGGCTTCCTCTTCAAGCTTCTCTTTCTCTTCGTCTGTGGGGCCGATGCCGCCCTCTTTGTTATCACCATCGCAGCGTTCACGCTCCAACTTCATGTCCATAATCAGACTAAGTTCTGGACAGTAGTCGAAGATCTTCTTCCGCTGCTTAGGCTTTTTCCAGACAGCATCATTGATGCCCTTACCCCCATCCCGAACGTGGTATCCCATGGGCTTCTCCATGTAGACATCCTCAACGGCCAGGGCTCCATTCTTACCGTGTGCCACCTTCTCACCTTGCATGACCCAGAGTCGCTTTCCATACCATTCGTCTTCGGCCTCCGTGTCATTATATCTCTCTTGAAACTGTAATACCCTCTTGATGGAGGATACTCGGCGAAGAGAGAGGCCTCCGTTGCCTGAAAAGCGATCATCAGGTGTCCTAACGAGAGTTAGTAATGCAAACCTGTGTGGAAGTCGATGTTACTACTTACCTGGGAGCGCCTGCCCAACTCCAATGCAGCCACTCGTTGAGGCTGGTTGGCGAGTTGGAGCAGAGAATGCTGTCTGATTCGAACTTGAGGATCCACTCAACACCCGGGAGAAATTCGTCGTAGAAGCGCACGTCAGTCAGGAGACGATAGACATTCTCCTTGGAATCGATGCTCCATGGCTCGGGAAGAACCATCAGGTCGAGCTTGCCGATGACTTGCTGGTGCTTTATACCGTAGCTCCGGGCGACGCTGACTACACTCTTGTTGGAGCCGATAAACAAGAATCGCCAGTCTGGGGGTACGACTGAAGTCATGTGGAGGAGTTGGGGTACGAGGTGCGGAATGGGCCGCGGCTCGATGATGAGTGCCAATTTGGATGCATTGTACCTGGCTCTCGGGTCGTCGGTGGGATGCCAATCGACCTTGATCTTGGGGATCTTCTGCCTCGCCTCGTCGAGCCTGGATTTGAACTGGGCCTTGATCATGGGTTTGTAGCTCGGGAGAAGATGGGCAATCCACCACCTGTACGAATTGTCAGTCAACAGTGACAGGCCACATGCCCTTTGAGATTAGTGAACGAACGTAATGGCCAAGGATGCGAAAATCAAAAGGCGAGCTTTGGTGATGGCGAAAACGCCGGTAGGACCGTTCGTGGCAGCCATGGCGAATACGGGTCGACGTCTGAAGACGGCGCAGGGTGACCACGGCGCAACCTATAGTCTAGCGACGGCAGGAGGAAGTTGGTGATGTGAGTAAAGAAACGAAGTCGTCGAACTTGTTCGGAACAGGAAAAACGAATGGCTCAAAGTTGGTGTCAGGGAATCAGAAGCACGTCATGTCGGCCACGTGTTGAACCCGCCGAGGAGGACTTCCAGTAGCAATTTGGTTTTCGTCGCGAAGGGTTCAGCTCCGAAAAGGAATTCAACGTTTTCACGCCTTGAACGCGAAGGAATTCTCAGAGTCTTGATTTTCCGTCCGAGGAGAGTTCGGGAGGGAGTGGTCCGATTTCTGGTGCAGCTGAGGGACAATAGTAGACAAGGGAGGAGAGGCTGAAATCTAGGGAGTTCTCGAGGCGTAAGGTAGGGAGACGCGGAAGCGGAAGGGCTGCTTGATGACGAACAGCGGGGGCGGATGGCCGATAGTGAAATCCTTAATGTGAGATGGCGCTCACAGGGAGCAGGAGCAGGGTCTTGGATTGGAGGGAAGGGGAGGTGGAAGGTGGGAGGTGGGAATGCACAGGAGAAAGCCCGGAGCACCGACCGGTTCGTCAGCGCGAGTGGGAGGAGAGGCCGAATGAGAACGGGTGTGAGCCGGTGCGGCAAATGGGGGAGGAAGTGGAGGGGGTCTAGGTTAAGTCGATTTCGGAATCCGCCAGCTTCGTTCAATGAGTCTTGGCCCAAGTTGAACCTAAAGCACAGGGATGTGACCTGAAAAAGGAGAAAAGTGTAAGTGATGGCGGCGAGTGAGCAGTTACTGCCCATTGCTCCTCTATCGTTCTCCAGTATTCGATACCTTTTCGATACCTTCCCGGTACATCTGCCGTTGGTGCTGCCGTGACATGCAGGGAAAGGGCTCTCCCGCATGCCCCACATTCCCGGCTCCCTCGCTCCCTTTCCTTGTCGATGCGTGCCTACTACAGAGTACGTATGTAGTACTGTTCCTTCCGTTCCAACCTCGAAAGGGCACCTTCGTCACGCTATGCCCTACGCGAAGTTGCTCCTAACGGCATGGAAGACGGAATGCCACATCACCACCCTACCGTCAAGTTTGACCCTACAGAGAAAGGTCCTTTTAGACACATTTACCTCGTCTCGTGTTCAAAGCCTGACCAAGTCTATGCGATGAAGCACAGAGTTCTTCCTCAGTCCAGAATTTCCGTTCCGAGAAGGGACCCTACCATGTTAACAACCATCCCTGGCCACTTGCTACGTTGGACACTATTTACTTCAGGCACCTTGTCTTATTACAGATAATGTGTACACTCAACCATGTCCATAACGCATCCCGGTAATGACTGGAAGATAACCTCTTTCATCTCTTATGCCGATGCATGGTTCGTCAATCATTTCGCCCCAACGTTCATCAAGTCGTAAACTTTGGCATATGGTATTCACGAAATGTGGCAGGGAAGATACGGTGATCTGGAACGGCATCACCGCCCTCCTACATGTGGGCTGCCAGCAAGTCCAGATGACTCCAGCACATTTCTTCTGTTCCCCAATAACATCCGTCGCCATCCAATGTTCTGCTCTTTCAAATGGTCTCGACTTATTAGCGGGGATTCGGATTGCGTGACGATAACAGCCGTGGCGTCGTCCAGCCCTGATTAGCGGGACGGGTGCGCAGAACTGGCTCCGCGCTATTCAAAGAGGAAACCCGAAGACGGACGCCCACTGATGTGGCTATGCAGAGATGCATGAGTGGCATCTTTTGTCTTCGCTGTATTGAGAAATGAGTGCTTATGTGGCTGCCTCGCTTTCGTAACAGTGGTCGAGATGCAGGCAAGGTCGCCCACCCACGTTACGATCTTGTTCTCGTTCGTCCCAGCAAACGTCAAATTAGATGCATCAGGTACTCAAACCTCTGCCCTTCTATTTGCATAGTTGGCCTAATCACTTGGGAAGCCACGGAATATCAAGTTTGTCATGCTCGAGCGTCAACCGAGTCCTGCAGTCATTTAGTGAAAGAGGGAAGGGAAAATGAAGCACTATGCCATGCCGCTGCAGACTTCTGTCCGCCGCTCAGCTGGCCAACATGCGAACAGGGGCTGTCATACATGTAGCAATGCGGCGAAGCCGTCCATCTGCCCTAGTGTCGACCAGTTTTGGCTGTGACAAGGCTCTGGTACTGTTTCGTCTGGCGATAACGAATTGATGGGCTCTTATCATTGGTGGCTGACGGGTTGAAGTTGACAACATGAAAGGACATGTATCCCTGCTCGGCAAGCGACATGCTCTTGGTTCCCAATAAAAAGAACGAAAAAAGTCTAAGTCAGATTCATTCCCACGGCTCGTGGGAGACTCGAGACACAATGAGGTACCATCTCCCTTGTGTGCCCTTGCATTGCGTCTCTGGTCACTGATTCAGGTAAGAAATGAAATCGATTTGGCAATGGATCGAGCAGATTGAGGGATAGATGACACACCCTGTCTGGCGGGCTGCGAGATGACCAGAAATGTGCACCACGATATACGCCGGCGACAGCGGTGCACACACCATTGGGCGCCTCGAATCCCCCTGATCGTCAGTGTGAACGGGTTGATGGGTATCAATGTCATCCAACCGGTGGTACCGAGAGACGGGCTCAAGGGCTGTTGGTTCTAACCGGCTGACAGCTCTGGAAGCGTGAAATCGTTGGGGGGCGGGTAAGGTAAGGATGTTCGCCGGCGGAGAAGTTGCCCGGGGCTGTCCGTAGCTGGGATGGGCCTATAATTGACTTCGGGCATGGGTCGACTAAGATCGCAAGACGAGTCTTCGGATCCCATCATTTACTTCTCCTACTGTCACTGTAAAGTATGAAGCGGCGGTATGTGACTGGGCATTGTGGCGAGCGTTCTCCCTACTCGTTCGTGTTGCAATTACCTAGAGTAAGGCATCTGTTGCATGTATCACACAGTAAGCAGCCTGAGGAAGGAAAGGGAAACATGTTGCGTGGAAGCGTGGAAAGTTGCGCGACACTCCCATGCCGTCCTATCTTCCAGGTAGGTACGCACCGCCTAACTGTTTCGAAAGCAGTTAATTTGGTGAAAAGTAAGTTGGCGAAAGATCAGACCAGCTCATCGCCAATCGCCAATCTCCGTGGCGCTTTGCGCGTCGCGATCGAAGCAGTACTTGAAGGAACTCGTCCGGTACCCTGCCCGATTTAACATGCCATACTGCCTCCATTGCGCGGTTTTGACAAGGGTCTGACAACGTGCACCGTGTACCGAAGCATGTGCCGCACTAAGACAGAGATACTCGTCTTGCCCTTTGGGGGTCACTGAGATAATTAAATTCCACTCAAACTCACGTTGGGTTCCCCTTGATTTGGAACTTGGGCATCCCAGGACCAGGCCTGCTGATGGGAATGCCCTGCCACAATTCTGTTCTGTTCGGCCCCAGTCGGGCGTGGATGTTGCCAACTAAAAGGGGGAAAGGCAAAAGGGACTTCTAAAGAAAAGGAAGAGAGAGGCAAGGGGTATCGTGTCTCGTTCTGAGTATCTGTCTTGGGTTGCTTCCCTAAGTTGGATGGATATCAGTGAACACCCTTTTTTCCTTAGGGAGGAACAGCAGCCACCGCCACTGAGCCCCAGAGTGCTGTTGTTCGTAGTGCGGGCCTGCACATGTCCAAAAGTAAATCGTACCTTTCCGCCTCCGGTCCCTAATTTTCCTACCTATTCTTTCCCCATCCCATCTCCTCTCTCTGACGCAACCTCACCTCCAATTTACCATTTTCCCAACCCATCCCCGGGCCATGATGAGTTGCACGCACAAGTAGCTTGTCTTTTGTTCGCAGCCTTCTATCACTTGCTCTCCTTCAGTCGTCGTCTTCGCCGTCGTCGATATTGGCTGCAAACCCGGAAATGCCTTGAGAGAGTCCCCTGCAGCCAACCCAACCGACCCATCCGCGCCATTGTCCTTGCGTAATTTCTCTGTGGACCAGACGCACTTACGAATCACGAAAGCGCCCGCCTTTCGTTCCCCAACTTCTCTGCATCCAACTGTCCGGAAAGTGGGCTACACCTCGCTACAATCGCCGACTTGGATACCCACCGCCTGGACTTATCTAGCCATCTTGGCTCCTCTCGTCCAAGATGGCTTCTCTTCCATCTACAGGAGAGAAGACCATGGCCGATGTATGCCAACAGGCCAAAGGCCTTGTCCTTTCCCTCTGGGCCTTGACGAGCCGCCGTATGAGGATAACAGGTGCTTTTGTCCTCTTCCTGTGAGTAACTCTTCCAGATCCTCCTCGCCGAAATCACGTCTACCGGCCAAGTGCTGACCGCATGTTAGTGGCCTGGCGACATGGCTCTCACTGCCGACGATCCAGACCTTGACGGTCCCCCAGATATCACTTGAATACGCACATTCGCCATACAACCACTCCAAGGTTGCCCTACTAATTGAAAATCGACCCAACCCTATTCTTGCGCCGCTGATGCTGCATTTCATGTCCGTCGTGCCTCCAGACTGGCGTTTTCGCTTCATGGGCTCCGTCGAATCCGTTAGGTCTATTAACCAGTCGGTCGCCATTCGCGAGCAAGTCGCCGCTGGCAAATTGGACCTTACCTACATTCCCTCCAACATGAGCACGGCTGGCCAAGAGATGATCAGTCGGTTCTTGACGAATCTTTGGCTCTACGAGACAGTTTTGCAGCCTGCCGAATGGCTCCTTGTCTTCCAGACTGACAGCATGTTGTGCGCCAACAGCAAGCAAAACATCAACGACTACCTTGAATATGACTGGATTGGCGCACCGTGGAACCCCGGTGGTCGCTGGGGTGGCAACGGTGGTCTGTCTATCCGTCGCGTCAGTGCTATGATCGATATCCTCAGATATCAGAAGCGTGTTGATGGATCCGAACCCGAGGACGTCTGGCTTGCCGAGCGTCTGGCCCATCATCCGGGCAGCAAGGTTGCTAACGGCACCGTATCTCTAACCTTCAGTGGCGAGATGCACTCGGGAGAGCATACCAAGATCAACAAGGGAGCTGAAAACGCGACTCTCGAGGCTGCCGCGAAAGGAGAATTTGTGGAGGGCATTGATGACTACCGCGAGGGCTTCTATGAGCCCATGGGCTACCATACTGGCGGTAGCGGCATTTGGCTTCACAGCGGCATCTGGGGCACTCCTGCCTTGCGCAAGCACATTTGGGAATATTGTCCCGAGGTCAAGTTAACGTTAGCCATGGACGCCGCCAAATATGTCCCCGGAAACTGCCGCGCCAACTGGAAAAGGGGTCTCGAAGGTGTGGAGGGCGAAGAAGGGTTGGAAGGCGATGATGAAGTCGAGTTTCACGGAGAAGTGGCGGATTCGGACTCGCAGTATCCTTTCGGGATGGAAATCATTGACGGAAAAGAGTATCCAGTACTGCCACCATCTTTGATGCCGTGGTGATGCTTAGTCTCGAATGTATTTGCAGCGCAAGAGATTTGAGACGAGATGGATGAAGTTTGTTACATTAAAACCGATTATTGGCGCCGAATTTGGCTTGGCGTTTGGAGTCTTGATCGCCCCAGTAGACAAACCGGACAAGATAGCTTGAGAAATGAGTCATGTGAAGTATGATCATAACTGCTGCTGGCCACTGAGAGTTGTAATAGCTATACCGCGTCATAGTTGGGATATGACGATGTTCAAAGACTCTTCGGGGGGTTCCCCGGCCATATCTGAAGGCAAAAAGAAGGCAAAGGAAAAATGGAAGGAGGAACCCCCCCAAAATCAAATTGGGACATTCCACGACACCACCATGTATCTGTGCTTCTGCAACCGCAACAAATAACTTCTCTTTTCATTCGCTCATTGTCTTGCAGAGGACACTTTTGCATGACATGCGCCGCTTACGACTCCCCACAGAGCCACCCCATCCATGCAAATGTACTGTGGAATTAACATTGTGCCCGCAATACCATGCGAAATTAAAGTTTGGGCTTACGTGTGCCCGACGTGTTGCCGTAACGCAGCGTTTTGTGAATCGTTCTTTCTTTTCCAGCGTACGAGGCACGACAGTCTCCCGACCGCGACTGCACTCTCCCCCGATTTTGTCTGGTGGCTCCGGAACGGACTGTGGTGTATTTCGCGGCGGTCAGCGGGACGATAGCCGGGGCAGACCGGAAGCAGCATCGCGGAATGGGGTTGAGATCGGGTTGACTTCTCGAGGGATAGCAGCAAGTGCTTCGGCGAAACTCCGGTTTGGAAAATGCATGATTACTTAGGTAGGGGGGGTATTGATAAAAAAAAAATAGGGCGGTCTGTTTCGTTCACACGAGGCGTTCCCAAGCAACGTAGGCGCTAGATGAGGAACATAGTGCTCTCAGGGCGGGCAGATGTGGAACTACACGACAGTAATCAGATATAAACGGATATCAAAATAGTGTTACAAAACTCTGGTCGTCTTTAAGTAGGTTTTAAAAAGGACAAAAAAAAAAGAGAAAGACAAAACACGGGCCAGGGCCAGTCGTGGACGACAGACAGTAAAAGCAACAAGCCAGAAAAGCAAACCATGGCCAATATTAAGTTGGCCAAGGGTAAATTATGACAAGAATGAATTAGAGCACGTATCCGCCGCTTCCAAGGCACTGCCATTCCCGCACACCGGTTCCTTCTTCTAGCTCGACGCACCACCAGAGCACCTCCTTCGCCTTGTCTACTTGCCCACTCTCCTCGTGAGCCCGGGCCAGCGCGAACCAGGCTTCCGAGCTGTTCCAGGCGCTTCCGAGCTTTGTAACCGAGGACAAGAGCCCATAGGCGCGGTCGCGGGCGGCCAAGCGATCAATTAGAGGCACAGACGTTGCTTTGTACGGGGCCGGGAGCTTCTCGTCCGCTTCCGACCTCTCGAATGAGTTAATCGATGAAGCCGTCGTCGCAGAGTTGTGTCCATTGGCCTTGCTGAACTCCGAACCGAACGCATGGGAGCCTAGGCCCAGAGGTTCTGACGGCAGGCTTGGCTGGGGGGCTATAATCTCCGGTAGATTCGGAAGCAAGAGAGAAAGGCTAGAGATGTTCTCCGGAATACTGAGAGCAGGAATAGCCGGGGGCGGAAGGACCTTTTCGGTGTAGATGTCGAGCAGGATGTTGGAAAGACCAACAATGGCTGTTGGATGGTCAGGGCAGTGTGTGAGTGCCATTTCGAAGTCTGACCGGGCCACGTACGGCAGGTCCTTTGCCAACGAGAGTTTGCCCAACTGCGCATCATGTTAGCTACTAGACACAGCGCGAAATAAACCAGAAAAGTTCGACTACGCACCTCAGCCCACACATCTCCCAGTAACTCGTCAACACCCTTCCTCTGCGCCCAACCGTCGCCCTTCATCGACAGGGAGCCCGTAGGATCTTTTGTTACCTCTGCTTCTAAAATTCCAACAAGTTTTTGCGCCTCGGAGATCGCCCCTTTACTGTCGTCAAACATGCCTGCCCGTCGGTAGAATCCTGCAATCATCAGCCACACTTTGACGAGGAGAACAGCTCTCTGCCTGCGCTCCATCTCCCTGGAGAAATGAATGAGGGGCAAAGGGTTCGAAATGGTGTATGTAGCACTGGCAGAGATCTCCGAAAAGTTGGTCGACCTCGACTTCTGGGACGCGTAAGATTCCAAATGATGAAGTGAACGACCCCGAGACACGGATGATGCTGTCGAAGCATGGCGGTTGCCGGCAAGGGGAAAGAATTCGGCTTGTTGCAGCTCGTCTGCAGGGGTGAAGAAGGTTTCGCCGTCGATGACAGTTGGTCCATGAGAGTTGGTGCCAGCGCTACCAACGCTAGAGTTTCTATGGCGGCCGCCGCTGCTGTCTCGTTTCCGAAGACTGCTGCGTCTTTTACCCGACTCACTTCTCGCCCGGCGCGTCACGCTAGAAAGCCTGCGAGGCCGCTTTTCCGAAGGCGATTCGCTCTCCTGTGTAACCTGTATGGTCGGTGCAATACTCATAGCGGTTTGCATGGTTTGCGGGCGTGAGGGGGTCGTAGTCTTCTCGGTGTCGGTGATGCTAGGCTGTCTCGTTCGCCCGGACCCAAAAAAACTCCCCTTTAGACTCCGCAGCGTGCCAGCAGAGCTCCTCGGTACCATGGTATCAACCGTTTTAGGCGGTTGCATCGTCGGCTTGGTTTCGAGATTTCCGAAAAGCCGCGAGAACAGGGACAGCAATTCAGGGCTCGCGTTGACAGCGACGTCTGGTCCCTCGAGAAGCTCAACAAGCGCCAGCTGGGTCATCTTCGCCTCGAGAATACTTTCTTTTTCGGTGTCATCCATGTCGTCTACGACTCCCTTTCGCTCATTCGCAACCTTCTCATCCTGTGCTTCTACCTCGTTAAGGTGTTCGCTCTTGAAAGGGAGGTCTTGTCTGCCGAACAAGACCGAAGGGTCCCCGAACTGCTCGAAGGCGCCATCGCAAGCCTTGGCTGCCATGTTGTAATCCTGTCTCGCGCTCAGCAACAACGCTAGCAGATGCCACAAAGGAATCAGAGACCGTTCCTGCCAGAACGGTCCGTGGTAGAGGTCTTGTTCTTCGTCCGCTGACTTGTTGGAGATCAGAGCTGTCTTGACGATCTCGATCGCTGGTGTCAGGTCTCGTCGCTCGGCCAGCAGCAGGCCCAACGCAAAAAGGCTACGGATGTCCCGAGTACGACCCAATTCAGGAGATAAGGATTTCCGCAGACATCTTATCGCCCTTGCTTGGATTTCAGTTCGAGATGCGGCGTCGTACGTGGCTCTCGACCAGTGAGCCTGAGAGAGACCTATGGCTTGCCAAGACAGGGCAATCAAGTGAGGCTGGATCCTCGGGTGAAGCGGTGTCGTGTCATCTTCTTCGGGCACCGTGTTCTCATTCTCGACACTGTTTTTCAGCTGCGGCAACCTCGCCAGCCAGTCCTCCAGCTCGTTTCCGATGTCGCGGGCCTTCTCGATAGCTTCCCTTCCACCATAGCGACAAAGGGCAAGAATGGCTTGTGACAAGGTCTCTAAAACGGTACCATCATCATCCAGGTTGGCTTCTAGATGGCCAGTCTTGTCAACCCTTGCCTTGCCATGTCTGACCAGGTCAAGGTATGAGTCGAATGCCTTGACCGCCAAGTCAAACTCTGCCACAGCCAAGTGAACTGTGAATAGACATCGAAGAATGGCAGTAGAATGGTACGTTTTGGTTGCCGCGGCATAGAGGGTATCCAGGACTCCTCTGCTGAGGCTTTCCCGGCCACCTTGACCGAGATCTTGTTCTTTCCAACCACGACCACAGAGAATAGACCAATTTCTGATGACAGTTTTGATGAACGACTCAACCTCTTCTCTCGTTTCATCTGCGCGTGGGAAACTTGTCTCGCTGATGAGTAAAGATTCATACGCAGCTTCCGTCTTCTTCAATTCGTTTCTGAGCTGGTTTCTTGAGGAGGCCTCGTTCGTGATTTTGCCGAGAAAGCCGATAGGAAGATTCATATCCAGCTCAAGGATAGTTGTCAAAGCCAGATAGTACTCCAACCAAACCTGCCGCCTTGGCACAGAGCACCTGTACCCGTATCCTCCCGTGATCGGTCCGGCCATCGATTCCCAGTACCTGGCCCATGATCGGAAGCTCGCGAGCGAATTAGGGTCTTCGAGGGACCTTTCATTAGAACGGAGCGCCTCGCTTTGAAGCATGCAGTACTCAGTCAAAAACAGCTCAGACCAGACCTTGAACTGCTTATGAGCAGTGCGGCTTGCCCACGCTGCGGAAACAGACGGTAATGTAGAGTCATAAACAACAAGCGCTTCGGCCGACTCATTGTTCCGTGTCAGATAGTTCGCTTTGATGAAGGCTGCCTTTAATGCGCTGATATTTGTCCATTCCGAGAGCTTGTCCGCATCTCCCAGTTGTGCAAGTTCCTGTTCGAGGTTCTGGGGCAACCTCGCAGCGGCTTGGTCGAACTCGCCCACAACCCAGTGGAGGAAGCCGGCGCAAATTTGAGCCTGGAACTTCTCTTCTGGAAACCTCGTCTCTCCGTCAACGGCGGCTTGCAGCTTCGAAAGCACATTCGGAGCGTCGAGGTCACTGGCGGTGACGGCAGTAGAAGGTCGACCGGCACCGGATGGATCGGTAGC
This sequence comes from Colletotrichum chlorophyti, assembly GCA_001937105.1. NCBI lineage: Eukaryota > Fungi > Ascomycota > Sordariomycetes > Glomerellales > Glomerellaceae > Colletotrichum > Colletotrichum chlorophyti. The sequence goes on from MPGH01000203.1 coordinate 31,070, forward strand.
TTTGGCGATTGCGCATTCCGTTTCAGCGGCCAAGGTCAGACCTGAGACGGATTTGGTGTCAGTATTAAGGGGATATTTGTGTTTGCGTGTTTTGTTCGAGGAGACGGACAGGTTCGATCAGGCGCATGTTTCCTGATTTTGCGGACAAATTCGGGGACTGCGCTCCAATTGCCCTCGCATCGAGCATCGTCAAGTGCCTTGATGTAATGGGCGGCCTTGGTAGGGTCGGGCTGTAAGGAACAAATAACAAAAACATGCGGTCAGTCTAGCTCGACGTCATGGGGGGGCAGGGCCATTGGCAGCCTACAGCCCCTGGATATGCATACTCACAGCCATTTTGCGACGCAGAAGACGGGCGCGACGAGAAAACAGGTGTACAAGCCGGTTCTACTAGCACTTGGATTGGATCCGCGGCATTTTTTTCTGTCGAAGAGTGCTGGGGGAGGTCGGTGATGGCTGGATTCGAGGTTAGGAAATAAACGAATGTAATGTCCGGCTTGGTTAGGAGAAGGCACGTTGCATAACTGATTGGAGCGAACGCGAATGACACGCCTAATACCAGGTTGTTTGGCGGTCCTGTGTTGTCACCAAGCGGAATGGGCCGGCAGAAAACCAACGGTGGGGGAGGTCCCTTGAGAAGCACGGACCAGGGCCAAACAAAGAGCGATGAACCAGGGGGTTTTTGCATCTGATACCGGAGGCTGCACTGGCTGCCATTGTACCTCTGTGCCCAGACCACTTGCCTTACCTGGATAGGAACTTTACATAACTTTTGAAAGTGGAATCCAAGCGACCAATCATAGTGCGGAAACCCTGACCTGCTGTACCTCCAAATGTACCTTTCACTTACAGGGGAAAAAAAGTTTCAGTCAAACATCTACAACCTGTGAAAGATTTTGGTATTGTTTTAGCATATCCCCAAATTCTGGTACTTAACGGGTTTCGATCGCGATTCGGGGTTCCCATTGACTGTGAAAACCAGCCAAGAACTCTGTACAATGTCTCTTCCTCCGGACTTGAAGGTGCTGTGTCGCCGGTTGACCTCAACACCACCGGCTCAGCTTCCTCACTCAATCCCAGCATTCATCAACCACATCCTCCGTTGCAAAGACGTCCTTTCTGCCCCCCATGACGCCAAGGCGAACTCGAGCTCCTCCGAAGCGTCGACCTTGGTTCACAAACTCAGGACCATAATTACCACTTTGCTGAACGGCAAAAGCGCAATGGGTCGCTTCACCGGCGCAACCCTAGTCAAGGCCGTCGTTGATGTTGGCGGGTGGGAGTGCTTGAAAGAGTCCGGCAACTGGGTTCGCGGACTTCTGGCCATGCTTCAGGTAAGATGTTGCCTGCTTCACAGAGAGCGTTAATGCTGACATGAAGCAGAAAAATGACCCATTCCCAGTAAAGGAAGTTGCCATTGTTGCTCTTGTGAGGATATACACACTTATTCAAGGCTTCCAAACTCTCACCAGGGAAATTGCGACCCCAACCCTGCCGACCTTCTTCAACGCATGCTTGCAGCTCATCAAGCTTCCGGCAGCAGGACAGCGTCTTAAGACACCGTTCGTCGTTGTTGAAACTGTCCTGGATGCGTTCTCCACGCTGATCCCCTTCTACCCAACAACTTGTCGTCCTTTTAACGGCCAGACCAGGACTGCTATCCGTCCCTATCTGGCACCGACTTCTTCGGACGGGATCACAATTCCACAGTCTCTTCAGCGCGCAAGCAGACACCTGGCCATCTCCCTGCATTTTACCACCGTGGGCAAGTCGGGACCTAGCGATGACTGGGCCAAACTCGTCGAAGAGCTGAGGAAAGAGTTTCACACGACCGCCGATCAGGTCTTTCGTGCCGTGCAAGAGTCATGGGAAGCTTCGGTGCCCTACACCGCCTCCAAGGTCAACTTCGATGCTGCGCCGCAGGGATTCGAGGCGCCCGATTACCTGCCCCAATGGACAGGAATCTCTGCTGGCCGCGACAGGCTTGTTGGTTTGCTTCACTATCTTGCTGACGCCCTCCGCTACTCTACGAAAGCGTCCGTTACCATCCCCATCGGTGCTCTCATGGACATTGTGTCTCGCGTCTCACTGATCAGCCGCAACTCCAAGTCTCAATCATGGGAGCAGGCGCTGGAAACTCACGCGGCCGTGGGAAGAGAAGAAAAGGAAGAGCTGTGGGCGGCTGTCCCGGACATTCACATCGCTGCCCTCGAGCTTCTCTTGGTTCTGGTGCAAAGACTGGATCGTAATTCCCTGTCGCTCATCCCGGAGATTTACGATAACCTGGTTCTCGTCTTCCGTTCCGGCATCAACATCCCATCTGTGCGAGCAGTCGCCTACAAACTTCTCAAAGAGACCTTGCCAATCGCCGGCCCCGGCCTCCAAAAGGTTACTGTTGAGACTCTCGGAATCATCATACTCGCATGCTGCCGCGACATCCAGCAAGAGTCAGGCTACGTCAAGGAAACGAAGCCGGCCAGCAAGACTGGTCCTGATACCAAGAAGAACGGCATAACAGCGAATGCTGACCTTTTTCTCCCCTCCCAAAATACCGATACCCAAACAGCTTCCAGACCAACTCTCGACAAGGCCCACTTGGCAGCTGCCGAGGCTCTTCTCGCCAGCCTCCTCTCCTACCTACCCCAACAGCACCTCAAACCCGGCCTGCGAGGCCTCCTAGACCAGACAGCCATTCTCTCGCATAACAAGGACGCCATGCTCGCCAGCGTCCTGAACCCCTTTATCAACCAGGGCGGTTCCATGTACCCCAGCATCCTGCCCTACCTCTCGCAGCAGTACCCTCACGACCAAGGACTCGAGATCCTGCGCTCTAACATCCGCAGTTCGCATCAAGGTCCCCCACCCGACGCTTTGGAGGGCATCAACGCCACACTAGAGGAGCTGGAAGCGGAAGAGGCAGCCAAAGACGGTGAGGAAGAAATTGCTTCTGAGATCGAAGTGGTCACGGGGTCGCAGGACGAGGAGATGAGGGAGGTGTCGGAGTCTGCCCGCGCTGGCGGGTTCTCAGCTGGGACTATTGTAGTTGCCCAGGAAGATGACAACGAGAGAAGCAATCCATTCCGCCCTTCTACGATTGGCGAGAGTGGTTCGATCAAGGTCGCGAACCCCTTCGCTGTGACATCAGCGCAGAAGCGCAAGCACGACAATGAAGGCGCAAGCCCGCCCAAGAGGCAGAGTGTGGAAAGGAAAGCCGAGCGAACCATGCCACCTGAGCCAGTGGCCGAGCCAGCGGCCGAGCCAGCGGACGAAGGCGACGACAGTGATGACGAGAGTGTGCATCTAAACATGGATCTTGACGATGAAGACGAAGACGAAGAGTAGAAGCGTTTTCGTGTCATTCTATCGCAGATGGGGTGTGATACTCTCTTGTGGCATAGTATATGGTGAGAGCTCGGGTATAAAATAATTGGTATCAAGCCTGCGACTCGGTGGTCTCGACTGTATTCTGTACACGATACTGTGAAGTGCAGTATCCAAGGCCGTGCGGCCGACTAACTCTGACACAACTGTGTGCGCAAAAGTATATCTGTTTGTATCCGGGTGCTGTATAGCGTTCCTAGGCCATCCCAGCCGATGGCCTCTGTCAACGCCGCCGTATGAAAAGTTACCACTCCACCATCCGTCCCATCCAAGCCAATTGTTCTTTTTCAGAGTGAAAAGTACAAAAAAGGTCCGCGAACGGAAAAAAAAAAAAGAAGAACTCAACCAACAAATGCATTGAACCCTAGTCCCTGAGCCAAGCCCTACGCTTCTCTTCCTTCCTCGCCTTCCGTTTCTCCTTGAACTGTTTAAGCTCTGACTTGGTGGGCTTCTTGCCGCTCCGTTCAGCCTTGAGGCTCCGTCCATTGTGTGCGTTTGCTGCGGCGTCGACGTCAAAGAACGCGTTCATTTGCCGGCGACTCTTGGCCTCGTCCGAATGGCGGTCAGGGCCCTCCTCCAGGGTCTGGAACTGGCCGGTGAAGCGGTTGAACTGCGCGATGGCGCCGTAGCCCTGTTCTACCAGCGCTGCGGACGATGACTGCGATTGATCGTCTGCGCCGGCATTATTCTCCTTGGCGTACCACGCATTCGGGTCGTAATCACCATGGATGGCCGGGTTGTAGCCGCCTGCGACAGGCTGCTCGTTCGTCGGCAGGGGCGGAGGACCTGAAGATGTAGCGGTCGCAGCCGGGGTTGTTCCGGGCGCTGCGCTAGCAGAGGAAGTAGCAGCGGAGGGTACTCGAGGATTTTCCCATTGCGACGCGCCTGTGAAACGGTTGTAGAAAAAGTATGCTTGCGAGGTTGGGTCCCATTGGAAATCCCAGCCGTCGTCTTCGGTCGCAGGGGGTTGTTCTGAGGGTAGCGGGGGCGCGTCATCGGGTAGAGGCGGCGCGTCGGCGGAAGGCGCGGTATTCTCTTTTGATCTGTGGGCGGCTTCGGGAGACGCGGTCGAACTGGCCTCGCCCGACTCGGGAGAGCTAGAATCTCTTTTGGATGTTTCATCGGTTTGGGAAACAGAGTCCTGCTCGGTAGGCTTGTCAATTGTTGGGTTGTTGTTGGCTGAAGCGTCTGCAGCCTTGCTCTCCTCTGGCCCGGCAGCCTCGTGGGAGGAAGTCGGTCGCGGAGGGTCTGACGCCATGGTTTCAAAGGAGGAATGCAGGGTTAAGTGAAGCGAGTCGCGAGGTAAGTCAAGTTTCCGTCACCGAGTAACAAGAACCTCCCTGCCTAGCAGATTCTTCATCGCTTGAAGGAGACAACAGTTGGGGGCCAGGGGGGGTCGGGAGGGGGCGGTTCAGTAGAGACTGCAGTATGGTAATGAAAGTCTGCGGTAGGCTTGGTGCACTGACGAGAGTATCACCTGAAATTTAGGAGACAAGGAACTTGCGACCAAGAATTGCTAAATGACGGCAATGGGCAGGTGGAAGCCGGAGTTCTTTGCACCGCCACGCACCGTGCATCACAACTGTGGCTGGTGCGTTCGGGTTTGCCTAGGTGGGGTCAGTCTGTCAGCATCAAATTCTTGTTCGATATTCAAGGCCGATCACAACTGTCTGGACCACTGGTGTATTATATAAGCCAAGCTAATGAGAACTGAGGTGACACACGCTAATCCCAAAGTAATCCCGGTTGCATGTGCATCCAAAGAGCCCTTCGTTGAGAGGGGTCCCAATATTCCGGTCATTCAGTGCATTTCACTGGACGGAAGGCAAAAGACCATCGGAGGGAGATCCGGACCAAGGCCGAAGCTGTTACCTGAGCTCTCTGTCTCTCTCTACCATACCTCGCTGCAGCTGGTCACTTTCCCGTAGGAACATGACTCTCGCTCATTCTCTTGCTATCTACCCACTTGTTGCTGCCTCTTTTCATTTGTTCTGCCTCGAAGCTTCTAGCGCTGCTGCTCCCTTGTTCTCACCTCCTGCTTACCCCGGACAACTTATGAGCAGGGCTTTGAAGGCTCTTCTCTTCCACACCTGTTGACGACCTGCATCTTCGATTGCCTCTCCTTGATTGCCACTGGGACACCTAGTCAATGTCGGGGCCATTTGCAAGCAATCATCTAAAGCAGCTGCTCTTTGCCTACCGGTTATCGGCCTTTCGAACTTGTATTATGCTGTCTCCGCCTCTGCGTGTGCCCAATACCCCTCTTTTCCGCCCATCGCAAAGAGCGAGGTCCTGTCTAGCCCTCTGGATAAGATAATCCTGCCGGGACACACGTCTTCCTATCGCAGGTAACCCGCCGCACGATATCCGCCATTCCCGAGGCCTTCCAACTGCCAGTCCAGGCTGCTCCTAAACGTGGGATATCACGCCGCTAAATGTCACCGATCCGGCAACAATGTCTGATAAGGGCAAGCCTTTGCAGCCATTGCGGCCTTTAATGCCAGCCCCACGATTCTCCCAGCTAGCTCCACCATCACGTTTACCGCCAGTCTCATCACGGAAACGTCCATCTACTACCACCAAGGTGGCATGCAATACCTGCCGGTCCAAGAAGAAAGCCGTCAGTATAGGTCCAACTAGAATCTTTGTTAACCTCCTGCGAAGCCGTTTGTGTGCTAACACGGCCGACTACAGTGCGATGGCAAGAGACCAACTTGTTCGCCGTGCGTAGAGCTCAATGCAACATGCGTCTACGTCAGTGTGAGCGAGGAGGAGACGCCTGCCATGGCTCTGAAACGAGAAAACCAGAGCCTCAGGGCAATGCTGAGTCAACTCACTGCAATGCCGGAGGACTTGGCTCATGAAACCCTAAAGAAGCTGAAGTTCGCAGTTGACCCGTACGCCGCTCTCCGAGCCATCAGGCCCTCGGGACCCAAGGATGCTCGGGATATCTTGCCGCATGTTCACACGAATCTCGAGTTTGAGCTTGCCAGGAGGCACCCTATCGCGTACCCGCAGGCTCGGAGATTCTCGCAACTCGACTTGATGCAAAGCCCTGGTCCACGGCCTGCCAAGGTCCAGCGGGTCATGGGTGTTCCCAGGAAGGAGGCATCTACAGCCTCTGAACGTGATGGTTTGACCGTAGACCCTACCGATACTGTAAGAGAGGCAGCGGCTCCCCTTGACATATCGGCAGAGCATACTCAACCGACGCCAAAATCGGGATTCTATGTCCCTCCGATGGGACCTATCCCTCCCCCTCCCCCTCCCACCCACAGAGATCCGCGGTTAAAGGAGCTCAACATTGGCTTCTGGACTGCAGTCCCTATATCCAACGAGGCCGCAGCTGATGTTATTGCTCTATACTTGGAAACCGATCATGCGATTTTGGGCTTATTCGACGCGGACCTCTTTGTGGATGACTTGGTGAACTGTCAAATTCGCCACTGCTCTCCTTTGCTTGTTAGCGCCCTGCTTGCATTTGCCTGTGTTAGTTTTCGCCATACCCCTCCCTTGAAATCATACAGCTAATCGCTATACCAGCAAGCATATGCGGCTAAACAGCCTGAGGCCTCCCGTTGGAGCCAAGAGCTGGAAGCAGAAGCGAGCACGCTTTGGCTTGCTGAAAGAGACGACACGTTGCCAAACATCATAGCCCTGGCCTTCCTGATTCAGTCTTGTGGATGTAACGGCAATGGCGAGCTAGACGTTCGTTATATCCAAGAAGCAGTGGGCATGGCAAAGCGAATGAAGTTGTTCGGCTGCGCCGATGCATATACCTTTGCAGATCTTAGACGCCTGTCGGAGGAAGAGGCTAGGGCGACAACTCAGGCTGCATGGGGAGTATTTAATACTTTAAGGTGAGCTTCGAATGGGACTTCTGTTTTGTCACACTATTACAGAGGCCACATCTAATCATTGTTCAGCATGACAGCGCAGTTTTATCTCCCAGCAACCACCGCATATCCTCCGACCCTACCAGTACCGGGACATGACCAAATAGTAGATTCCGACAGCAAGACTGAGCCCCCGCAGAACAGTCGTGAGAGCAGCGCGTCGAGCTCGGCTGAGCCCGCCGCCATGTCTAGTTCGCGCAGTAGGAAGAGGGGTCGGTCGCTGAGAACCCCCGAGACATTTGCCGCCTTTTGCTCATTGATGGTTATTTCGTCCCAGATAACGTGGGTCTATCAGCATGAAAGTAGCCCGGGACGATCTTCTCAGGCTTTTGCCTTAGCAAAGTACAGTAAGCTACTGGCTTGGGCAGACAATCTATCCGAGGGCATGGAACGTGGCGAGCACAGTCCGGCTCATGTGCTCGTATGTCAGTAGGTCGCTCCGCAACGCATCTGGACAGCTTAAGAATTGCTCAAATGGCATACAGCATGTGGTTTCACGGAACGATTCTTTACCTGCTCAGGCCGTTCATCCCGGCCGATAAGCAACATGGATTCAGCGAATGGTCCCCTTCGGCAGGGCAAATCCCGGCCTTTTTCGCTGCTTCAGTCGAGCAATTGAAGGAGCTAGTCGAGGTCTACTCATCGTATCCTCCGGCGACGTATTCGATTTTCTGGCACTCGTCCCTTTTAAATCTAGCCAATGCGGTGGCCAGCGACCCAACCAATCCAGACTGGAAGCATTATTTTCTGAGTTGCATCCGCGGCTACCAGGGCCTGTACAGCTCGTTTACCGTTGCCGAGGTGATTGCGGGCGGATTGCTCTCCATGGTTGTCAGGAAGGGTGCCATGGAGATGACAGAAGCGCTGACATTGCTTCAAGAGCTGAGAGCGAAGAAGGGCCGGAAGCCAGTGGGTCGAGCAACGGGCATGTTTGTGACAGATCTCGATCTCGCCGTGACGGACCGCGAGGCGGCTAGGGTGGATCGGGTAATAGAGAAATTTGAGGAGATGACGATCTTGGACGAGTTTACACAGGGTATTATTTAGGGGATGAAAATGGTGTTCTCGACTGGCGGGCGCCTACTGCATTTTCATGTCGAATTGGGTTTGGCGGAGGGTCGAGCTTGGCATTGCTGAATACCCTCTAGAAACAAACATCAACGGATTTACGTACAAACTTGCAGATGAAATATCAAGTCATTGGCCCGACCCTACTTCTTTTGACTCGCTACTCTCGCCCTTCCAAGGCAGGGCCCCGAGCTCGAGTCTTGGAATGGGAAGACTCTTGGTATTGATGTCCTTTCGCGATGTGGATCTTCTCGTATATCACCTGTCGATGTTCCTGGTGAACCTGTCTGTCGAAAAAAAAAAAAAAGAAGAAAAATCGGACCGAGAGTAGCGTCAGTCCGAGGGAGCTAGGTGGGAAACTGCACAAAGATGATCTGTTGTTTTGAACGACAATAACACACTGTGTTTTAATTGTAAATTGGCGTTCAAACGCACCATGCCGTGCGAAAAGGTCCATCCCTGGCGTCGACGCAGCTTGTTTGAGGCATGGTTTCTGTAAGTTGCATTGACTTCCATGTAAGCGACTAAATCGTGCGCTAAGCCCCTGCCCTCATCTCAACTTTCTTTGGAACGCAACGTCGGCCGTTTACTTGGACCGCAGAACCGTAGTTACCCAAAAACCACCTTACGGCTCAGCCGCCTAGTGATGTTCCCGGAGGCAGCCTCCTTCATCTGTCTCGGAATAGCACAAAGGAAGCGCTGCCGCCTTGGTCATCGCTGCCGTATCCCCTCCTAGCTACCCGTCACCCAGAAGGCTGGAGCGTGACGGGAAGCTCCATGGAGACCAACCTAACGACGCTAAGGGACCAAGCGGCGCCCACTGCATGCAGAATTTCGGATTGCCATCGCCCATCCCGTCCTGTTGCTTTTCTGGACCAAGCCCCTCATGTTCCACCCCATCAACGAACGGGCCGCCTAGACCATATGCCGCCGTCGCTGTCCCCGCAGGTGGCCGGACTTGAAATGCCTGGCAGCGTCCCCATTCTCAAATCATTCGTGGCTCCATGGTCGTTGGCTCAAAGGAAAACCCCGTTGCCGTCTTCGTAACTATCGCTCGCACCTCCGCATTGTTCGATACGGCCCGTCTCCTCCCAGATGAGGCCAAAGCCTAGCCATCCAGTCGCGCCATGTCACCCTTAAGGAAAAAGTACGCACGATCACGCCTCACATTCCGGTGCGCCATTGCACGGAGATTCCGGAGCAACGTGCCCTTGGAGTGTGAATTTGCGGATGCTTCATATTGACTTTCTTAGTTGTCGTATTAAACCATCCCATGCCCCCGTTGCCCAAGCTTTCCGTCTGACTTTGATAGAGACGCATCTGAACGCCAAGCCCACTCACAGACGAGCAGCAGCAATCATGCAATCCAGACCAACACTCCTCTGGAGACTTGCCATCGCTCTGTTGCCATTAGCTGTGGCTGACGACCATCCTTTCGTCGCTGATTCGGTCTGCGATTGCTACCTGACCAACACATCGGAGGCTTACTTCACCAGTCATCTGTTCTTTGACTTCCGCAACCTTGGTCAGTATGCCACAGTTCCCAACGTTCTCGACGACTGGGATGCGAGCGCCAACGCACCCGTAACATCCGACTACTTCAACTCCGACACCTGGACGTCGATATGGGGTATTCAGAACTGGAACAACACCGACCGGATGGGAAAGGATGGCAACGATGCCACGGTCAAAATGGTCAACTCCCCCAACAACATCTACATTGAGAAGAACATCGACAAGGATGCATCGTCTGATACCTTCATGAGCATGCGTACTGTTCGCCTCAATGGCTTTCAGTCTTCCGCTGAAATGGAGTCCATTTCAACTGGCTACCATTTCGTCTCTGTCCGCATGTTAGCCCGCACTCTCGGCGATCCAGGCGCGTGCACAGCCCTGTTCACTTACCGGGAGGCCGGCAAGTATGCCGATGTTCAAGAGGCCGACATCGAGGTCCTGACCAAAGACCCCGATGATCGTATCCAGTACACAAATCAGCCGTCATTCGACTCTCAAGGCAACACCATTGATGGCTCGACTCAAAACGGCACGATGCCCAGCGGCACCACATGGCGTGACTGGGCCGTTCACCGCCTTGACTGGGACTCGGAGGATAGCACGTGGCTCGTCGATGGCCATAAAACATCAAGCATATCATTCCAGGTCCCTCGCGAACCCAGCCGTGTCATGCTCAACTCGTGGAGTGACGGCGGCTCGTGGTCCGGCACTATGAAGGTCGGCGACTCGGCTGTCATGCAGATTCAGTGGATTGAGATGGTCTTCAACACCACAGACTCGAGCTCCAAACGAGACCTCCAAGATCGCCGCCACGATCATGGCCCAAATGGTCGATTACAACGTCGCCATGGTGATGAAAAGTGCCAAGTTGTGTGCAGTATCGATTCGTCCGACACTGTTGGCCAGGCTGTCATGCTACACAACGGAACGGCACCTGGTCTTCTGCTTGCCCAATCCGGCAAGATGATATTCTGGTTACCTACGTTGCTTATGACCGCCATGGTATTTCATCTCTGGTCTTGATCGACACGACTGCTTTTTAATCTGGTTACTGCGGACATTGCATAGCAAGGGGTTCAAAATCTTCTTACGTATTATAGAGTATCAACCAACGCCACAAGATATTCATCCACAAGAGATTCCATATTTTCTCTCTTGTTTTTTATATATATATCATCATATATCAATGACATCAATGGCGTCCCGGGACTTCGAGGCTTGTGATAATGTCAGCCCAACCCGACCCGGGAAGATCTGGCTGAACTCAAACCCCTGTAATTCCGGCGGCAGCGCACTGTGACGCAGCTTGTCCAGTGGGCCACCCAATGATCTGCCCCTGGGCCCTGACAGCTGAAAGGCCTCCACTTAGAGACCTCGGTACTGACCTCATCCCGGACAGGTGGGACGGGGCGGGGCGACGAGCGACAAATGGGAGCAGCTTTCATCCCAAAGAAACCCTGGCCCGGGTCTTTTGCTGCAGCTCTCTCAACCTCCCTCAACAAAGCTGCCCTTTTGCCCACAGCCTCCCTGCGAGCAATCTCGTCGACACGTTAGCCGTTGCTCTTCTCCAAAAACACCAGAGGAAAGAACGGTAGACACACAAATAGCAGTAGCAGCAATGGCCGACACAGCAGCCGCCCCGACCAAGCCGCAACGGCGCACCTCGCCCGTCAAGAACGCCTACCTGATCCTGTACAACTTCGTCTCCGCCATTGCCTGGGCCACCGTCCTCGGCCGCACCATCACGCTGTTTGCCCTTCGCGGGTCGCGCTTCGTCCACCTCGGGGTCGGTGACTGGACACGATGGACTCAGACCCTCGCCGCGATGGAGATTCTGCACGCCCTGCTTGGTGCGTAGTTCCTGATTACTTCCATGGTGGTAGCAGTTGTTTTCTCGAACGTCGACTGACATGTTTTCACTCTCTCGCAGGTGTCGTCCGTGCTCCTGTCTTCACGACCGTCATGCAGGTCCTCAGCCGGTTCGTTCTCGTTTGGGGCGTCGTCTACCCCTTCCCCTTCCTCGCTCGCAGCAACTGGTACACGTCGATGCTGCTCGCCTGGAGCATCACCGAAGTCATCCGCTACTCGTACTTTGCGCTCAACCTTAGCGGCATCCAGCCCAAGGCCCTCACTTGGCTCCGATACAACACCTTCTTCGTGCTGTACCCCATCGGCATCACGAGCGAGTGTGCCCTCATTTACTACTCTTCCGGGCCCCTCAAGGAATGGGGTGCCATCTTCCCCTGGGTCGCGTACGGCATCCTTGCTGTCTATGTTCCTGGTAAGTCACGGTCCTCTTATCCCACTCCGCAGTTCAACGCCAGGGAGGACTAACAGGCGATAGGCTCGTACATCTTATACACGTATATGATGAAGCAGAGGAAGAAGGTCATGCGCAACGCGAAGGCCCAGGAGACGGCCGTGTCGAAGACTCAGTAAAATCTCTTGGCAGACTATATACTAAATAACTTGTGGGGTATTTCAGACTACCCTACCCTGGGTGGGTAAGGATTAGACAAAATAGGAGACGGAGGACATGCGGACGCATTGTTGCTCTGGAGCGGCAGCATTTATGGATAATAGACACGAAAGTAAAGAGAGGAAAACTCATCGAATGGATCACGCAGTCGCGCTCTCACCCGCCTCCTTGATGGCGGGCTTATCGTCTGCGCTAGCCTCGTACCAATCATTCCGCGTCCACTGGGCAATCAGGTTGACCGCGTCCTCCTTGAGCTTCTCGTAGCCCGGATTCTGTTTCGCCTCGAACATGTCTGCCAGCCCGTTAGCACTTGAAGCGGTACATGGTCTCGAGCAACTCACTCATGTGCGCCAATGTCTCCTCCTTGGCCGCATCATTTACCGCCTCCTTCCACACCCCGGCGTTGTCCCTTTTCGGAAGGTTACAGAACGTGCGGTCCTTGCCCAGCACCGTACCAACGACGCTGACATCTTTACTCCCGGCCGCCTCCCCGAGCCGCGTGTACAGGTTGGCGAACCCGACGCCGAGTTCCTTGTTCAGCCGCACCATGCACTGCACCCTCTTCTGCAGCTCTGCGCCCTTGGCTAGGCAACCCACGAATTCGAGGTGGGACGTCGCCCACGATAGACCCTGCGTGATCTGCTCGCGGTTGTAGTACGCCGCACCCGCGCTCGCCGCCACGGCCGCGGCACTACCCGCAACCATTGCGATCTTACCCCACTTCCCCCACGCACCCTGCTGCTGCGAGTTGTTGGCCGGCTGGGGAGGGGCGGGCAGCGCGGCGACGGGGGCCTTGTTTCTAGAAGGTGAAGGCGAGGTGGCCTGTTTCGCGCCCCAGAGGGCAGTGCCGAGGCCGCTGAGCTGCGTCATGGCGGCGGAGGCGGCGTTGTAGTGGCCCTCTGCGCCGTGGGCGACCACGCCGGGGGAGATGCCGAGGTAGGGGGTATCGAATGCGAGGACGCCCTGGATGTAAGGGAACATGAGCGTGTTCAGGGCGGCGACAGGGGTGTCGGGCTTCTCGACGCCGTCTTCCGAGTAGATTGGCTTCTCCGAGGTGAGGCCTATCACGGTCTCGGCGGCGACGATGCCGCCCATGGAGTGGCCTATTAGTACGATGCGGACGGAGGGGTCAACAGTGGGGGACGGGGTTCCTTTTGCGACTTCGATGTCGATGACTTTTTCCAGTAGCCTTAAGAGGTGTGTGCGTGTGAGCGACATGGTGGTTGGATGAGCGAAGGGGGAAGGGGGTGGCTGGCAACTCACCAGTCGCGGAACCGGCTCACGCAGTCTCCTAGGTCGCCGCGGGTCTCGTACTTTGGATAAACGAGAAATTTCACGTCGACTTTGGGGAGGGCGTCGGTGACCTGAGAGCGCAGTTGTCGAGTGAAGCCATCTTTGGCGCCAAAGGTGTCGTCACCCCCCTGTGTGAGACGTCAGTGCAACGGCTCATCGGATGTTGCGGTGTGGACTCACCTTGAACCCATGGATGAACACCAGAAGCAACGTCTTCTTCATGTTTTTTTTTCTTCGTTCCTCTTCCAAAGACGGCGCGTTGGGGTGTGAAATGTCCCTGTTCTGGACAGCCTTAGCGACGGCGATGAGCTTAACGTCGCACAGTGTCCTGACCGTGCGAGACGTCTGACCTGCCCCGCCCTTGCCACCCCACCCATGTGACCGCATGCTGCCACCCTGATGTGTGGTTTCTCAGCGGAAGCAACGTTCTATATAGTTCGAATCTGCATTTATTTTCTTCGGCGTATGCTCCAGCGTCAATATCTAATAGCTGTAATCACAGATGGCTTTCCCTATGGGCCTTTATACCTCACTGGTTGGTGTGATCATGTACTGTCGACCTTACGAATAAGCATGACAACGATGTAGCCTTCCTGTTCGGGCTTGCAAGAGCTACTAGGGTCTTTCCATTCAGGAATCAGGCTGCGTAACTCATGAATGGTCAGCTGAAACGAGTGACAGTCCACAGCAGAGGCAATCTTTGAATTCAAGTTGTTGGCGCCTTCTTACTTCCCCCAGTCTCCGGCCGGTACGTCTGCCCCTTGCATTCCTGTATCCCACAACCGGCGTCGACATCGCTGGGCCAGCTTGAACCGCACTCGCAATGCCTCTTCGGAACGTGGACACGACGAATGTGGAGAATTATCACCCTCTCGAGATCACCGAGTGCGCCATCTCATCGCAACAATGAACAGGGTGACAGGCTGCTGAGATCTCCCGCGATTTACAAGATGGTGAGCTTGAGGACGTCAACAAGCCAGACGCCCGGGCAAAAGGGCTCAGAGCCTGCAACCTGGCGAAGGATTACAGGTTGCAGCATGTATGGATTAATGCATCGACTAAGCCGATAGTAGCGAGCTTTCTGAGGCGATCAAATCAATGTTTAGATCGGCTTCACCAATCGTACGGCTTAGTCATGGTTCCTCGGGCCAGTGCCTGACCTACGAAGCACTCTACAATGTACGTCAAGACACACGATCGAGGGACGCTGTTGAATTCCGAGTAGGGAATTCTAGTCCCAGATGTGGATTCGTTCGCCTTCATGCCTGCGGGGCTCTGTCTGAAAGTCCAGTTGACGTTTAGCCAAAGGAGGCGTTTCAGAGACCCGTGGTGCTCAGTCGCTCCGTTTGAAACGACAGAAATCACTGACAACGGATACTGTTGCCTTAAAGCTCGGATGACAGCAGACCTGAGGGCGGATTTTTCGTTCTTTTAGATCGGCGGAGTTTTCTTGATCCTTTCCTGGCTTTCGACATGCTGCTTCTCCTTGTCTCGTGTACACTGTCCGCAATATGAAACCGGTACCTCTCCGACATGTCGGTCGACCGCAACTTGTTGCAAGTGGGTAGATATTTCCGCTTTGAGTACTACCAAGGAAGGTTCTGATAAAGCGGAAAACGATCTGGGGATGGAACAGGTTTGTTGTAGCATCACTAATAATCAGCACCACAGCTACACGGCATGTTGTTCAGCTATCAATTACACAGCTGGCAGCCGTTCCACCAGCAGAGCGAGCCGCTCGATGGTGCAGTATCCTGTATGATGCTTGGGGTTTCCGTTGACGGGAGTTTCGCGTCATGTTTGTCGCCATCCTCACCTGGGCATGGAAAAAGGACGCGGTCATTCATGCTCAAGTTGCCTTTGGCCACAGCGTTGATTTTTGTTGTTCTTTCACTGCGCCCCAAACCCAGATATTCAGCGTATGCCGTTTATAAGGTAAGCGATGTTGGCGATTCGGAAGTCCGGTTTCAGTGCCTGGCTTTCGATCGAGCATTCGTCATGCTATACGCAGTCCTGGATATCCTCGACTTCCAGCGGAAGCATCCAACTAGGGGAAGAGAAGCGCCGTGTGTACTGTGTGTTGCTAGTCCTTCAATGGGACATGGCTCTTTTTCTTTTAAAATTCTTATTAGAATTATCGGAACCATGGAAGACTGAGAAGACATCAAAATATCCAGAGTCGGTGCTTTTTCTCCCACAAATCAACGCCTTCGTCACAAAGATATTATAAAAGAAACTAGTAGGTGGCGGCCAGCCTCTGCACGAGATACTGCCCACTGGTGATGCTCTCATACTTCTTCTCCGCCTCCGTCGCGTATGTGCCGGGGATGGCCTCGATAAGGCTCTTGAAGTTGGGGTTGCAGAAGTATCTTATTAGGTTGCATCAGCATTTCCGTCGACAGAGAATGGACAGCAGGACTTACGCAATGCTGTACCGCGGGGGGTACTCTTCAGCATCCTCCGTTTTCCTTGGCGGCTCGACCACTCGGTGAATTGTGCTCTTGATGGTGTCGTTGCTCCATCTGGCCAGTAAATCGCCCGCGTTGACGACGACCGTTCCGGGAATTGGTGTGGCATCCACAAAGTGCCCGCTGGGGCTTTTGACTTGCAGTCCACCACGGTCGTCCTGGAACAGCAGCGTAATGGAGCCGTAGTCACTATGCTCACCGGCGCGGACCTGGCCCGGGTTGATCTTGAATACCTCTGCCTTTACACTAGGGTAATGCAGCAGGCGCAGCGTGTTGTCACCGACATCAGTGTAGCCGTCGAAGAAATGCTCATCAATGCCCATGCCCACAGCAATAGCGCGCATAACCTCAGTGTGCAGGTCCTTGCACTGCGCAAAGAACTCGAGCATCTGCGACTTGAATCCCGCGACGCGGGTGCCCTCCTTTTCGACGGGCCATTGGTTCGGGTGGTCGGGCTCGCCCTCGCGGCCGATCTCGTAGCTCTCCTTTAAGTCCGGGTTGCCGGCGCGTACCTTTTCGACCTCGGCTGTCGTTGAGAGCTGGCTGACCTTTTCGCGGCCAGGGGCCGAGTAACCACGGTTGGCTTCGGGTGTGGTCCAGCAGAGATCGAGCTTAGCGGCGGTATCCTGGGCAAAGAAGTCGGCCGACTTGGCGAAGGTGGCGGCGCGGAGTTCGGGGGTGATGGGGACGTTTTTAAGGTAGATGAAGCCGGCGTTCTGGAAGCCCTCGAGGATCTGTTTGGCGGTTGCGGTGCGGCTAGCGGCATCGCCGTTGAGGAAGGCGGAGAAGTCAATGAGCTGGAGATCGGGTGAGTTTACTGACTGCCGAAACGGCAGGCATGGGTATTCACTCACGGGGATGAAGAGGCCTTCCTTGTCTACCGCTGTGTCCGCCATATTGGCCTTCGTGTGATGAGATTAGAGGGGGAACGTCGTTGCTGAATCAGGTGTTGGATGTGTAAGCAGACGTCTTGTTACTTGAGTTGAGTCTGAGGAGATGATATTGCATAAGGTAAGGCTTCGCGATAAGGTTCGAAGCAATCCGTGCGGGATGGGATCCGAGTGACTTATATCGTGCCTGACGATAGACAGTATCCTCAAGTGCGGCCACCAACCACAAGTCGAGCATTAGCTTCGTATCCTGCCAGCCAACCATCGTTTCGATCCGACCTCGGTCGATATCCAAGCTGATCCCGGCACATGGGGATTAGGAAGAGACCCCTGGGCTAGCTGGGGTACCAGCAAAGTCGTGCGAGCACCATCGGAGAGCTCCTATGAATTACACGGAATTATAATACGTACATGTCAGAAAGTGGCGTTACCCCGCCAAGGTCGAGAAAAAAAAAGGAGCGATAAGGAACGTGTGAAGACAGGTGCGCCGAGATAACGGCGGGGTAATTGATAAAAACCATGGTCGGTAAGGGGAAGATTGGGTTGTAGCAGCCGCCGCAGTTGGAGACCACGCTGCGAGTGAGGGGGAGATGCCTCGATTTGCATGAGGAGCGGAAGAGGGGAGGTGTGCAAAGGGACATGGGACATGGGACAGGGAGGAGCATGCGGGTCGTTGCAACCTCCTCACCTTCCTGGAACGAAGTAGCTCGTCGGGTAACTGGTACTTAACTCGGAGGAGGACGACAAGAGGGCATCCGTTCCGGCGGAGAATCAAGAAGCAAGAAAAAAAAAAGTGAGAGGCAGTCTTTTGTGTTCCTGAAGTTGTAGTTTTTGGCAGCATCACACTCACAAGTTTGACCTCTTGAAACATTCCTACTCTGGTGTGTCATAGCTACCATCAACAAGTAAAGCGCGGATCATCATCGTCGCCCCTCATTTCGACTTACTTCGGCATCCAAAAGAGACACCCAAAGAGAGAAAACCGACGACCTTTTTTGCCAGAACGACACAATGACTTCTTCAACGCCCATGACGGTGGTGGACATTCACACTCACATGTACCCTCCGTCATACATAAAGATCCTCGAATCTCGAACCACGATTCCCGTCGTCCGCAGTTTCCCGCAAACACCGGATCCTCGCCTCATTCTGCTGGCATCGGAGGAGCAAGCCCTCGATGAAGCCTCAAAGGACCCCTCAGCTAAGCCCCCGGGCAGGCCCCTGACCTCTCATTACGCATCCCTTGATCAAAAGATGCACTTCATGGACACGCACAAGATCGACATCTCCGTCGTCTCTCTGGCAAACCCATGGCTCGACTTCATCGACGCGTCCGAATCGGGCCCCATGGCGAAGGGTGTCAACGACGAGTTCGACAGCATGTGCGCGGCTCACCCTGGCCGTCTCTTCTTCTTCGCCGCCCTGCCCCTCACTGCCTCGCTCGAGACCATCCTTGAGGCCATCAACCATGTCAGCGGCCTCAAGTACTGCCGCGGCATCATCCTCGGCACGTCGGGACTAGGCAAAGGCCTCGACGACCCGGACCTTCTGCCGATCTTCAAGGCCATCGCCGCCGCACACCTGACGATCTTCCTGCACCCGCACTACGGGTTACCGAACGACGTCTGGGGTCCCAGGGCGAGCGATGAGTACGGCCACGTCCTCCCGCTGGCGCTGGGCTTCCCAATGGAGACCACAATTGCCGTGGCGCGCATGTACCTGGCGGGAGTCTTCGACGCGGTGCGCGACCTGCGCATGCTCTTGGCCCACAGCGGCGGCACGCTGCCGTTCTTGGCTGGGCGCATCGAGAGCTGTATCTTGCACGACGGCCAGCTGGTTCGCGAGGGCAAGGTTGGAAAGGGTCGCCGGACGATCTGGGACGTGCTCAAAGAGCAGGTCTACCTTGATGCCGTCATCTACTCGGAGGTCGGGTTGAAGGCCGCCATTGATGCAAGCGGAGCTGACAGGCTCATGTTCGGCACTGACCATCCCTTCTTCCCCCCGCTGACGACGGATGAGCAGGGCGAATGGGAGAGTGTGAGCATGAACGCGGATGCGGTGGCAGCTGCGGTGGGTGAGGGAAGCGAGCAGGCCAAGGCCATCATGGGCGGCAATGCAATTGAAATTTTGAGGTTGAGGGTAGACTGAGCAGGTGCCCTTGTGTAGAAATAAAATTAATTAGACCAATTGATGAGTCTGGATAGAGTTGATGGGAATTGTCGGGAATTGCCTATGAAGTCGAATAACAGAGACATCGTTTGATTGCTGGGCGACTTTGACCGCTTGCTATCTTGATATCGCCAAACGTGAACAAACTATACCGCCTTCCGGTTCTATCCAGGAAATCCATTTTCTGCCGGCATTTGCTGAAAATATGGCTTGCGGCCCCGCGATGCGGGGAGTACATCCTACATCTCAAGTTACGCGGACAGTTCAACGTATTCTTCGCCCTGTAGCTCTTTTGTCCTTGCATCTACGCCCGAGAATTTGAAATAACATCAGGTCGTTGCAATGGCGGCTGAGGTCCGCCGCTTCAACGGCACGCGCTTCGATGTGTCCCTCGGCATCACAGAGCGCATCGCCCCAGCCATGACGGCCTGGACGGGTGACATGCGCAAGAGGTACGATCCTCCCCTCCTACCTCCGTTCGCAATCGTCCAAAACTTTCTACGCAGAGACTGAAGAATATCAGGTACACCGACTTCCAGGTTAACGAGATCAACAAGGACGGCACCGTCCTCCACCTCAAGGAAACCCGCATCCCTCCGCCGCCAAAGGAGCCCACCCCTCCTCCCCAGCCCGCGGCCGAGGAGAAGAAGGAGGAGGACCCGGCCAAGGCAGAAGATGCCGCAGAGGACACGACCGCCGAGAAGCCCGCCGTTCCCGAAGTCGCCGCCGAGGATCTCGCCATCATTGCATCCCTAACCACCGAAGACTTTGCGAACGAGCTCCTGGCCATGTACCAGGCCATATCCGCCGACAAGACCGCCAAGACCGAACCCACGACATCCCCCGTCATCGACGACAAGGAGAAGCGCTCCCAGCTCCACCAGCACGTCCGCCGTATCTTCCGCTCCGCAATCGACACCAGCACCGATCCCACGGGCGCCGTCGTCGCCCGTGTCGTGCCCCCGCGAGGCAAGGGCAAAGGCGCGCGCGGCGGGCGCGACAACGGCGGCGGCAAGCAGAGGAAACCCAAGGTCCGCGCCCCCGGCGAGGGCGAGTACCTCCACTTCACCCTCTACAAGGAGAATCGCGACACGATGGACGCCCTGCACCAGATCGCAAAGGCTGTCCGCATCAAGCCCCAGGCCATCGGCACCGCCGGCACAAAGGACCGACGAGCCGCGACGACGCAGCGCTGCTCCATCCGCGGCCAGCGCGCCGAGGCGCTTGTCCGCGCCCGCCTCTACGGCGTCACCATTGGCGACTACGCCTACGCCACGACCCCCATCCACCTCGGCGCCCACGCCGGCAACGAGTTCGTCATCGCCCTGAAGGACTGCCTCGTCGTCGGGTCCCCCGACCTCCCCGCTCAGGACCGCCACTCCCAGATCCACGCCTCCGTCGAGGCCGCGATGAAGAGCATGCACACCCTCGGCTGGATCAACTACTTCGGCCACCAGCGCTTCGGCACGCACGACATCGGCACGCACGAGATTGGCCGCCTCATCCTGCAGGAAGACTTTGAGGGCGCCGTAAACGGCATTCTCTGCTACGACGAGGCCATCGCCAAGCGCGCCGCCGCTGGCGAGGTCCCCATCGAGGGTCATACGCGCGACGAGTTCAACCGTCACCATGCCTGCATGCTCTTCCGTGATGGGGGCTCCGCCGACGACGCTCTCCGCCTCCTCCCTCGCCGCTTCTCCGCCGAGTCGAGCCTGATCCGCCACCTTGGCAGAACCAGCGGCCCCTCACGCCGAGACTTCATCGGCGCCCTTACCAGCATCACCCGCGGCTTGCGCAGCATGTACCTGCACGCATACCAATCCTACGTCTGGAACCACGCCGCGAGCCACCGCTGGCGTCTATATGGCGAGAACGTTGTCGAGGGCGACCTTGTCCTCATTGACTCCAAACCGTCCCAGGACTCGGATGCCGCCGCAGTTCCCCAAGACGACGATGATGCCGAGGCCTCCGAAGCCCGTCCCCTCACCGCTGAAGAGGCCGCTTCTGGAAAGTACACAATCCACGATATCGTCCTCCCCTCGCCCGGCCACGCCGTCGTCTACCCCTCAAACGCCGTTGGCGACTTTTACACCACCTTTATGCGTGAGCACGGCGACCTCGACCCGCACAAGATGATGCGCCGCCATCGCGAGTTCAGCCTCCCCGGCGCATACCGCAAAGTCGTCGTGCGCTTTCTCGCAGAGCCGAGATTCGAGGTCCGCGAGTACGAGGATGACAACGAGCAGATGCATCCAACGGACATGGACCGTATCCGTGCCACGCGCGGAGCCCAGTCCAAGAAGCGCGGCCGAGACGGTGAGCAGGAGCAGGAGCAGGAGCAGAATGGCGCGGGCAAGAAGACCAAGGTCGAGGCGGGGGATGTCGCGGTTGCGGCCGTTGAGACCAAGTGTGACGAAGAGATGGCGGATGCGCCAAAACCCGGGGACCAGGCGGACGCGGCCGCGAAGCCGGAGGCGACGTCCGAGACTAGCGCACCTGCCGAACCGAAGCCGGCACCGGAGCCCAAAACGGCCGTGATCGTCACCTTTCAACTCCCCAAGAGCGCCTACGCCACCGTCGCCCTGCGCGAACTCATGGGCGTCGATGAGTCCGAGGTGGCAGTCCAGGCCGAGGCGGCCCCCACTACTGCCGATGCCGCTGTTGACACTGTTATCGATACAACCTCTGTCGAAGCCGCGCCGGCAGCAACGGAATCACAGCCTTGAGTTTTCAGGCAAAAGGCAGTTCCAGACACAAACGCCTGGCATTAGTTGGCTTTACGCGGCATGTAGAAAAGATGGTGTAGACTTTAGATACCCCGTTGAAAGAGAATCATTGGCCGAGGACAAATATGTACAATTCCAGGAAAGATCCCTAAAGACGCCCCAAACTTCCTTGTGAACAATACCTGTGGACTTTTCTCGAACTTGCTTCCATAGGTACCAACATGTCATCGCTCCAAGATCATGCAATGCCATGCTGGTAAAAAAAAACAAATCTCACACGCTCTCCCCTTTCCTTTGCCGCCGACACGAGACGCACACCCAAGGTTTGTCTTCCACTGGTGATGCCGAAACTCGTTCCAGTCGACGGTTGTCACCACTCATTTGAATCCAGGAAAAAGATTCTGTCTCATTGCTTCAAAGGCATGAAACGGACTCATTTGCCTGCATGCCCATCGTTCCATTAGCAAAACATCGAAGAGTAGCCTCTCTTCATATGCCATGGCTACTTTCATTCACCGTCTCATTTTAGATTGGTTTCTTTGCCATGCTTGGTAAGCCCTTCACAGCGGCGATACGTCAGTTGCTCCTGCGTCTTGCCTCCGTGTTCAAGCCCTTCGCGCTGTGACACTGTTGTTGTTGTTGTTGTCAAAAAATGATATCGCCTCAATGAATCTAGGTGCTCGTCGTCCAGTGCACAATTTGTGCCATGCTGGAAGCCCATGATCACTTGACTTGCTTTGTGTCCCAGCCCCAAACTTGAGCAAGATACTTGGCCATGTTGACACGCTTCGACCTCATCTCAACCATCCACGGGTGCTCAAGCATTCTCCAAGGGCTGGCTCTCCGAGTGGGCTCCTTCTCGAGGCTGTGCATTGTCAGTCATATATACATGTTTCACAGCGATCACGACTTACCAGCATTCGATAAAGTATTTGAAGTTGTCACTCCAAAAAATACTAGCATCTGGCTCATCTTTGAGCTTCGGTATCGGTTGCCGCACAATGTATGTGAGAAGATCGATCAAACCGGCACGTGGCTGCATCTCGGTACCATCGGCGGGGAAAGGAAATCGATGCTGTGCCACCTCCAGTAGAGTGACGCCCGTTGACCAAACATCGGAAGTAATCGTGTAGGACTGGCCAGTGATGCGCTCAGGGGCCATGTAGTAGCTGGTGCCGATAAACGTGTTTGCTTCTCCCTTAGTCCCAAAGTCTCCTGAAACACCAAAGTCGCACAGCTTTACGTCTCCGTTTCTGCACAGCAAAATGTTGGATGGTTTGATGTCGCGGTGGATAATACGCATGCCGTGCAGGTACGTCAGTCCGCGAAGTACGCCTTCGGAAATCTTGCCGAGCACTTTCTCGCCCGTGCGGCCACCAAGCTTCTTGACCTCCTTGTAAATGCTGTCAAGCGAGCCGCCCTCGCAGAACTCCATAGCAATCGAGATAGTTCCTGTAGACGAGTCCTCGAACGCTCCATAGTATCGGCAAATGTGTTCTGAGGCACATTCCTTGTTGAATCCAAGTTCACGAACGATCTGCTTCTTCACGTCCGGATCGGGATTGGTAGTAATGACCTAGAGGTGTCAATGATTTTCCTTGGGTTGTGTGGGTAGAGCTGAGTAGCAAGCACCTTGAGAGCAAAAGTAGTCTTTCCGCCCTTCAACTTGGCTTTCGTGACAGCACCTCCAGCACCTTCGCCTAGGTTGCCGAGCTCCTCGATCCGGTTTTCAAGACTTGCGACTCTCCACCCGTCGGCATCAAGCTCCTCCACATCCAGAGTCCGGCCCCGCTCCAAAGATAGCTTGTCGAAACCTTCTAGACCTTGCAGGCTGTTATCTCGCTCCATGCCCACACCGCCGTCGCTCCGCTCGGAATATATGGAGCCCACGGCAGAGGAGGGGTCGGGAGTTCCTTGAGGCCGCCCTCCAAAACCGTACTGCGAGGCAAATGAGAGCGCCGAGTATTGAGAGCCAGCCGATGTGGGGTTGCTGGCTCGACCATCCAACGGACCAAAACTTCCTGATCGCGAGTGAGCCGCGCTGCTTTCACTGCCGCCGCTGGCTGACTGTCCCACGCCTGACGCTCGGGGGGGCTGCTCGTAGGGTGTTGACTGGCTTCCCATCGGGGTAGCAAGGTGCAGAGTGGGCAGTGGTGGTCGAGAGTTTGTGGGCTGAGGAGGTTGTCCGCCGACAGGCTTGGCGTTGGGCGAAGGAGGAATGGCCAGACCGAGCCGAGGTGTGCGCGCACCGCCGCCGGGTCTGGAGCCGGGGATGGCAGGCCGAAGGAGAGGAACTGGAGAGTTCATCATGGGAACGGAGCCGGGGTTCGAAAGGGCGGGAGAAGGAGCACTCGATACCTAAGAGAAGGTGTCAGCATGGCTGCGCAAGCAAGACCGTCGTAGCGATGCAATCTTGCATGCGAGCTCACCTGTTGGGGAGGGTCCATTGTCTGGGGTTGTAGGGGATTCTGATCAGCCATGGCGGCGATGCTGTATTTGAGCAGACCAGAATAAGGAAGTTCAGGCTAAAGATGGGAAGACCAAAAAGAGTACTCGGCCAGGACGCAAAAGGGCCGAGGCCAAGCTGCGTGACGACGTGGGTCGAGATGTGATGATGGCTGTGGCACCGGGCACGGGCGGAGAACACGAGCTACGTGAACGAATGGCAGTGGGGTGAGGTAGTCAACGTAGCAAAGCTGGGGCTGGATGACGGGACTCTGGTTAAGTTCAAGTATATTGGATCTCTTCGGATGGCGTTGTTGAAGGGATGCTTATAGAAGTGGGAGGGGTGCAGGAGCGAAAGGCGTCAGCGAAGACGTGGTTGTTGGAAGCCTTTTCCAGCACAGGACTCAGGAGGTCGGTATCCAAGTTGGGTAGTCTCTGATGGAGATGTGGGAGCCGTGTGTTGTATGGTACGCGTTGCAGGTTCGCCCTGATCTGTATCGAAACTGGGGTCTAAAGGAGGGGGTTTTCTCTATACGGAGCTAAGAGCAGACTAACAACAGCATAGAGGAATGTAGGGAAGAGCAAGCAAAGCAAGGCAAGGCGAAGCGAAGCGAAGCGAAGCAAACCCAGAACAGGCCGAAGGAGGAGGAAGTGTGGGAGGAGGAAGCGAATTGAGTGGTTAGTGGCAAGTGATGAGTCCTGAAGACGAGTGCCCGAGGGGAAATGGAGTGGGCAAAAAAGGCGGGGAGCGGCGGGACGGGGACACGAGCTTGGGCGCTAATTCCAAGGTCAATTTTCCAGGGGGTGAATGCACTCACTCACTGGCTAGTTGCGCTACCTTGATTGTGTTAACGCAATGTATAGGTAAGCCAAGGGCACATGGGCGATACAGTGCAATACGCGACAGACTGCCCTTTGGGCTTTGTATGGGGGGGTCAAGGACTAGGTACGTATTAAGTCTGACGACGCCTCCTTCCTTTCCTGCGCTGTTAGAGAGATTCCAGGCAAGCGACAACTCCGAATCGCTGGTGCCCCTCCAAGTAAGGTATACAGTAAAACCCTGTACCTACCCGCTATAGTACCTACTACTATCCGTTACACTAAACCTCGAAACACGTACTACGTAGGGTCAACTTCAACGGCTTCATTTACACAAGGCGAAATGCAATTGGATTCAATCAAATACCTTCATCAAACATCTGCCCTCGGTTGTTCTTCCGGCTTTCCGCTATCAAGATCCCTTTTTGTCCTCTTTCTTACCTTTTTCTGAATGTTTTGTCGGATAGGATAGAAAAAATCGCATGCACCCCCTTTACCATGTAAATTGTCGTCCTAAGCCTCGTCCTTCCTGGTATGGATCTCTTCGGTACAGTAATGGCTTGGGCGGAAACAGAGACGCAGGCATACCAGGTTTTGACACAAGGTTTACTACCAAGCATCATGAATGCTCGTGCTGGCGAGGTGGGGTCACATTCAGACTCAATCTACCATGTACCAATTAATCACTATATGTAGTAGGGAATATTGAGGTCCTTTCAAGTATTAGCAACAGCTCATTGTCTGCCTATCTTATACCCCCAGGTATAAGTGAAACAATCTTCATCGGCTGACAGAAGACAAGAAAATAAATGAGGTAATGAAGCGCTTCAATGCCGCTGTTCCGAGTCGACAATGTCTAGGAAAAGACCTCACCTCGTCCCACTTCACCGAGCTTTACACTAGTCATCATCACCACCATCACTACCACCACCACACCACCACCTCTTCCCTCTTCTCCTCCTCCTCCTCCTCCTCAGCAGCCATCGCATCAAAAACACGTTCCAATGAGTGGGCACAACCTAAATCGATCAATACGGCTGATTGCCCGCTTTTGACTATGTGTACAGTGAACCGAAACTGAGCCAGTTACACGCAGATGTAGGCCGGTTGAGGTGTGAGGGGGCATGGAAGGGGCAGCATGAGGGGATGAGACAGGGATTACGTTGCGGTTGGTTGTGTGTCGTCTCTGTCTTGGACTGCCATTCGATGTTCTCCCTGCACTGCACCATTTGCTGCTCCGTCATGCTAGCAGTTCCTCTCCAGCCAAGCAACACCTCGCTATGGCTTGAGCTTCGTCCTGAGGCAAATTAATTACGACTGCAACTGCAGCCCGCCGGTCGGCTCTGCAACTCTTCACTCTTCGCAGACTGTCTGCCTCCAACTACCTAACTTGGGTAGATACCGACCGCCTAAGTACCGCTAGGGTCGTCCCCGATGCATCTCTACTCTTTTGTCGAGATATGCACTCGGCGGACACAAAAAGAGGACTAGCAGGATACCAATCTGATAAGAGAGAAGGCATTGTCCAAGGACGGAGCATGCCCTTGTTGCCAACCACAGAAAATGGGCTCAGAACCCTAGCTTCCCCTATTCATATTATTCTTCTTCATCACTATAAGGACAGACGAGCGTCGCAGAATCCGTCACAACCGTGAGCCAACAGATCTGTCTAGTCACATTCCCACATCTGCGGCATCCGCCCACGGTTGCAGGATCGGAAAGCAAATCAATGCACACAGTCAACGGCCAATCCTCATCCGTTCACTTCCCACTGTAGTTTAGGACGTGCTGTCGATGAAACTCGCTCATCGTAAGCCGGTTTGACGGCACCATCCTGTCAGAACAACGTGGCCTTTCCGACAGCAATAGAAGACGTCCTTTAGGAGACGGGACGACGTGAGGCGAGATGGGCCGGGAGCTGGGCGAAAAGGGCATAACTCACGGAGCTTTACACGGCACATGCTGTGGAAATTGCCTTGCGACCGTCAATCTGTCGTAATTTGAAGGGTTGAAATCCACGTTGCATTCGAACTCGCTGTTTCGGCAGAGGTGGTATACTATGTACATACGAAGTAGCTGTCCATTTACAAAGTCGCATTCAGCTCATTGCAGATACCTATCCGAAAGAGGGCCAGGATGGCTGCAGTCACAGTGCTATAGTTTTCCATCCACTGGTCCTATGGCACAAGTAGGGATTGTATGAATGGGAGGAAGTCGACAACAGCCAGAAGGGCAGGGAATCCTTTGAGGTCAAACGTCGATGCTTTTCATTCCCATTCCTTCTAGCTCTCGCTTCATCCCTAGAAGCGACAAACCGTGGCAGATGGCGATGGCAGCTGGGTACTAAATGTCACGTCGCACTTCCCTTCCTCTTCCATACCCCATCTATCTAGTTGAGCGGGGCCCCAAGACTAATCGGACGAAGGCGAAGGGTCAGGTCCGATTTTCCAAAAGGCCCTACCCCAAGACAACTGACGTGGTGCACAGTGATTCGCAACCAACTCGCAGCGTCTCTCGCCGGGGAAATCCCGAGGCCCAAACCGCGTGCCCTGGTTTTGGCCCCAATGGTTGTCACCTTGATCTGGGCGGGTGTGAGGTGGGCTTTCTTGAGTCGTTGAAATCCGAGCAATCAGTCTCATGTGCAAAAGGTCAACGTACGTCTTGTCCGCTTGCATGTTTGACTATGTTCAAGAAACAAAGTCGAATCATTGATTTGCCGTTCCATTGGGTCAATTTATATTGAGTATACTTGTACGCCCCGGCATCTTGCCAATGATCGACATTTAATTCCTCTCGTCTTTGCATACTGAGTTCTCCCTTCGTCCTCTCCAGTGTAACGTCACGAATACAACCCCTGAGCTATACCCAGGCGTGATGCCCAGCATTCAGATCCAACGGCCACTACAATCATGAGCCAAGTGGGCGAAGTGCTCGAGCTTCATGCATAAGGTAGGGCTCAAGCAAAGGTCCCGGAACAGGTACCTGGATTTTGCCAAGCCATATAAGGCAGAAAATGCAGGCTGCGCACACGCTACTTGCTGGCGCCGTCCCGGAGCAGGAAGCAACGCTGCCTCATCTTCATCGAGTTTTTTCAGCCCTGAAATTTCTTTTTAGGTTTCCGCGCCCCGGAATCACCTCGACTCCGTCATTCAGGTCTCATGCAGGTCCCTTATGTATATGGAAGCAAAATATCTGTGCAGAGGTGCCGAAATGAGGGAAGCACCTCCTGGATGACAGTTTACACCTTCTAAATCAGATTTTCTCAAGGGCCTGTCTTCTCTGACGCTTTTCGCGATTTGTGACAGGCGAAGCACCCGATGTGTTGTCTCCACTTGGATTGTTTCCCTAAGCGCGCGTCTACCCAATGAGAACGGACCTCTTCACCGCTTTCCAATCACATCGTATGGCCCCACATAGGCCCCTGCTTCATCCCGCCTGCCCACCCAATCCTGGCCGCTGACAACTTGCCGAAATCCCCCAAGCTTTTCTGCTTCCAATTTTTTTTTTTGGAGACCTGGACCCCTACCAAAAATTCTCATACGCTGGTGCAGCCGCTGTCGTCCGCTCACTACCAACCTCTGCGCCAAAAGAAATTGCGACGTCTCGTGTCTTTTGCTCCAACGGATCCGAACCGACTGAAGTATCGACCGTCCTCAATGCCATCCTCCGCAGACCTCAGACGCCCGGGTCCCGCCGACGACGACGAGGACCGGGCATCCTCTTCGGCAAGGTCCTCCGGATCCGAATCCGAATCCGACTACCTCGACAGTCCCGCCTCGCGGAAGAGACGCAGGACTGAAGCCCCGGCCCAACCGGACCTGCCAGACCTCAATGATGAGGATGACGACGACGAGGAGCTTAAGGCCGTTGTTTCAACCATTCAAGCTCCGTCACGCATCAAGCGCTCCGCTGCTGTCGTCGCTGCTGCCGGACAAACTACGCAGACTCGACGTCCTACGCCGACACAACCCGGCATATCCGCACCAACAGACCCCAACACGACCTTCTCCTCCTTGAACGTACGACCATGGCTCGTGCAGTCACTGGCCAACATGGCCATCAAGCGGCCGACGGGCATTCAGAAGGGCTGCATACCCGAAATCTTGAAGGGTAGGGATTGTATCGGTGGAAGCAGAACAGGTTCCGGTAAAACGGTCGCATTTGCCGTGCCCATCCTCCAGAGATGGGCCGAGGATCCCACGGCTATCTTCGCCGTCGTCCTGACACCCACCCGCGAGCTCGCCCTCCAGATCTTTGAGCAGTTCAAGGCCATCTCCGCTCCACAGAGTCTCAAAGCCATCTTGGTCACTGGAGGCTCTGACATGCGCGCGCAAGCCATTGCTCTCGCGCAACGGCCCCATGTCGTCATCGCTACGCCTGGTCGTCTGGCTGACCATATCCGGACATCGGGAGAAGATACAATATGCGGGCTGCGGCGTGTAAAGTATGTCGTGCTCGATGAAGCTGACCGCCTCCTCGACGCCACCGGTCCTGGCAGCATGATCCCTGATGTTGAGGAATGTCTCTCCGTCCTGCCCCCGTCGTCGCAGCGCCAGACTCTCCTCTTTACCGCCACCATCACCCCAGAGGTTCGCGCCCTCAAAGACATGCCCCTCAAGCCCGGCAAGCAGCCCGTCTTTGTCTGTGAGGTCGACACCCAGACCCTCGCCATCCCCGCCACCCTCTCGCAGCTGCACCTTCAGGTTCCGGTAACCCACCGCGAGCATTACCTCCACACTTTCCTCCTTACGGACGGCAACGTTGACAAGTCTGTCATCATCTTCTGCAACCGAACGTCAACAGCGGACTACCTGCACCACCTCCTTCGCCTGCTAGAACACCGCGTGACGTCTCTGCATTCGGGGCTACCCCAGCGTCAGCGCGTCGATAATCTGGGTCGCTTCCGCGCTGCCGCGGCTCGCATTCTGGTTGCCACCGACGTCGCGTCCCGTGGTCTCGATATACCTGAAGTTGCGCTCGTCATCAACTACGATATCCCCCGGAACCCGGACGACTACATCCACCGTGTCGGTCGTACGGCGCGTGCCGGGCGCAAGGGCACAGCCGTGACGTTTGTGGGACAGCGCGACGTCCAGCTGGTGCTTGCGATCGAGGAGCGCGTCGGTCGACAGATGGAGGCGTGGCAGGAGGAGGGCGTCAACCTCGAGACTCGCGTGCTGCGGGACGCGCTCAAGGTTGTCAGCGAGAAGAAGAGGGAAGCACTATTGGAGCTCGAGGAGGGGAGAGAGGTTGGCGGAAAGAGAAAGAGGACGAAGCAGAAGCTCAGGGCTTGAGCGCAACGGAGACGTTTGTTGGTTTGAAGAAAAGCTGGGCTATGGATTCGTGGCCGGTACAGACAGGATAGACAAAACAATACCCAATAGACGAACAAGGTCAAAAGTACATTTAAAGATGTCTGACACTTGAACATTGTTGAGCTGCTGGTGAGCTGATGTATATGGCAGCCTCCACGGGAAAAGTCTACGATTCAAAGAACGACCAGCAATAGGCCAGAGCTTGGACAGCCAAAAACCCCCAGGCACCAGTTGTATCTGCCATCACTGCCTTTAAACTTGCCATGTGGCTTGGAATGGATATGGCACTCCTTTCGAGGCGGCCAAAGCAAGGATGTATGAGACGGACTGCATCATACCGAAGATCTGCCAGAATTTCGTCGCAGAGTTCAGCAAACACCAATCTTCATGCCAGAGCCGATCTCACGGGTAACCTCGATACCCCTGGTGGCATAATGAGATAATGAGATCCGTAGGTGCCTGCGGGTAAAAAGGCGCTGATCCTTGAGCCAGCGTGATAATCCAGCTGGGTAGAATGGTACCCCGCGGGGAGGGGCATACGTGGGCTGCACGGCGTCATTGTGGTTTGTTTTCTGCAAAATAAGCCGCCGCAGCGATGTGTGCTTGATAGAAGTGGCTTGCGCCGTGCTTTATCGCATGCCAAAGGCCCAGGATCAACGCTGCGTTTTCAGGAGACTTGGCCGTGTCTCCTTCTGATTACTGGGCTCTATGATGGATGTATACCTGGACGATGACCGGGAAGCCCTAGTCTCCCGTGCTGTTCGTGTTCTACTATGTTCGTGCTAAATCTGGCACATCCTCATGGCACACATAGTGAAGGGCTCACGTGTTCTGTTCTCCTTGGCTCACGGCGATTTTCTACCTCTCTAACTTTGGTTGTTTCCGACGGGGATCTTGAGTTATGCAGCCTGGATGCAAAAGGGTGGATGCCACTATCGTACGGAAAGGGGCAACATCAGGACGCCAGCAGAACACCTGATATTGAGGGCGCGCGGAAGGATCAATCATGTGCCTCATGGCCGCGTACTAGCAGTCCCAGTAGCCAAGTTGCTGAGTCTGTCAAGACCACTGCTACTCCCGAAGGCAGAAAAGACTGAAAGATTGAGATGCCGGACCAGCAGAGAAGAGAAGAAGAGAAGAGCAGAACTGAACAAACCACCTCTGGAGCTTCGATTCCCGCTTACAACTATGGTATATAACTCTAGTAGCGACTGTTTCTCGAGGATGCGTACGTTGACCTTTCTTTGTCGGATCCGAAATACGCAGTGGGCTGGCCTCTCGCTTTCTTCAAAAACTTGGTTTCTCTCGAGCCTCACCAGCTCCGGCTTCTTCATGGAAGCATTATCGAGGGGCTACCCGTCCGTTTAATAATAATGGAGTATCTCCATCATTGCTGATAGTTGTGTCATTTGAGCTGGTACTTGCTCCGGAGCTGCAGACTCCGTTCCAAGTAGAGCCGCTCGGCAACAGTTTGATGTAGTGTAAGATGTATGTCCACTCCTCGCATCTTTGAGCATATGAAACATTCTATACACTAAGAATCATAGTATGCAGCGCATGTGTCCTCAGGCAAAGAGGCATGTGTCAGGTCGTCCCAGGTCCATAGCTCCAAGCCCGAGTACAATCCCAAAACTTGAGGCCCGGAGAGCGGCGCTGCCTATCATCTTTCTGGGCGACCTCATTCAACTCCTACTCCCCAGCAATGGGGCGGCGGCTTCGGCTTCAATACGCGCCTACTAAAAGATTGTCAACACTGCTCTCGGCGGCTGACACCTCGAGGGCATCCATATCGTGCACCGCTCTGTCCACGGAACCAAACCCAATCACGCCCATCAGGGACACCGTTACCAATGAGATCACATCCGGGGCGGCCAGTTTGACCAACGTGATCACGCCCAGCAAAACCATCACAACCAGCGGCACAGCTAGCGGCACCGGGTCAAGCCATAGGGAGTAAAGTTTGAGGTAGACATACGCGCCGTCGGAACGTACATTGACTCCGCCAACCGAGCCGCCTCAGCAACATTTTATAGAAGAATAAGTGTAACAGCAGATATAGACGCTGCTCACAGGCCTCGACCGTTTTCTAATGAGCAAAGACGCTTCCTGTCTAAGGAATGGTTGTATACGCTGCTCCAGCACAACGGAAATCCACATCACGAGATGACGTAACAAGCACCTTAACATGATAGAGTCGCCAAAGTAGTTGGGTATAAACGATGTGATATGTTAGGGGATTCTATAGATCTGTGATAGAAGGGGTTCGGTCTGTAATCTGGAAAGATGCGCGTTGCTTTATACGGGTTTTACGGTGTGGATAACTGCGATTAATTAGGCTGCGTTTGAACGGCTTACGAAGTATTGCTCTACACTCCATTAACGCTATCGAGGGCGATGGCATTTGAAGGGGCACTGTTAGGCCAGTACAAGAGGGTTGGCGTCATGATCTTTAGGGCTACGGCAGCCCTCTCGTGGTTTCTCAAGTAACTGAGTTCACGAGTCTTGGCGACCAGATCGTGCCATCCGTTTTTATCCATTTCAGTGAGCAATTCATCAAGCCTGAAGAATTGTAACAGCAGTGTATTAGCGGCAGGGAATTCGTCTCCCGCTCTGGTGCGGGTTGTGTCGTGCATGCACTGGATATCGTTCTGGAGGTGTCGTCCTTCAACCTCATCGATCATCTGGCATCGGGGACATATGTAGGCTCGGCACATTACACCCGCATTCCTCACAGATGGGAACTTGGAGAATACATTCACTTTGCACCCATGCAATGACACCCCTTACAGCTCCATCGAGCACCTCTGCTTGTCCTCGCTCGAGTATTACATAGATAGCTGTATCAACCAACGACAGTCACGGACTGAGATCCGTGGCATTATGAAGCTTCCACGTTGAGTATGCATTTCGGTAGGCTATAGGCTCGAAGCGCCGCCAACCACAAGCCGAAGGCGAAGCGCATTTGCATTTACTGCCACCGCTCGCGTCTTCGCTTGGAAACTACGGCGGTCATGGCTTTAATCGGACAACAGATGGTCCCGTTCTCTTCGTCCCTTTAAATACTGCCCTGAATATGCCATTCAAACTTTCATATGAGTCTCTTCATTGACGCAAAGTTGGGAATCGTCGCTGCTACCCTCACGCCACGCCACCATCCGCCTCACTGACATGCAGAGGCGGGACGGATGATGGAATTTGCGGCGCTTGCCAATCCCCGAGAATCTACATTCGGGGTCCGATATCTCATGGGTAGCCCGGAAGCCATGACAACCTTCTCCTGCCAGCGACTCTTAGTCAGACGTCCTCGCTCCTGCAGCCCGCCGCTTCTGGTCGCGGATTGAAGGGTCCATACCCCCCCTCCATAGCGTCATGGTAACCATTCGGACCCGTGGGTCTTTACAACGCCAGTTCTCTGTCGCCGAGATGTGTTCTCTAATCCTTCACGCAGACCAACAAGAGTATCGCGATTGAAAATTCTACGTAGTCGGTGGTTGCTGACGCCGTACCTTCGTTCGAGGAAGTGCTTGCTTGCTTACGACAAGTTCATGTAATTCCCTCGTATTAACGACCCCTAACGATGTCGAAGTGACGTATTCCAGCATTCACAATCTGAAAATTGACGTGTCTGCCTCATACAGGAGGCCTGAAGACGATTACAAGTCACACGTGGCAAAATAACCAGCTGGATCAACTTCTGCCGATACGGGCATTTGCAGCAGCACACACCCGCTTCTCGCACACCAAAAGTGTTTTGAGTGATGGTTCTTTTCCAAAGATTGTAATGGATACCGCGGAGCCTAAGTTCCGGGTCTCCGGGAACGCAAGTTTTTCTCTGCGACTTGGGTAGAGATTGTAGAGCTGGCCACTGAGACTCAGCCTGAGGTCTACCTCGTGGAGATATTGAAACTAAATAGAGATTCGGAGTTCGATGCCCAAAGGCGGATGTCAACACAAGCAAAACACCGTACTGATGTTATCAGCTAAAAGACCAGTTTGTCACTCTCTGTTGTGCCATCCGGGTACGATCATCAGCACGTTAGCCGGAGGGGTACGGCACGCCGGCCGGCGGAGCACCGTCTCCGACACCCTCATCCGTCAGGAACAAAGGTCCGGGGACATCTCTGCATCAACCTCCGGCCGGCTTGTCTCCTCCGTCACCACTTGTACTTACGCTGGGGAGACCAGGATGGGGGCGTGACGCCAGATACCTTAGCCAGCGTCATTGCCTGCTTGAAAAACCGGATACCGGCAGCAGCTTAACCAGATGAACGATCCATCAGAACCCCTCAAGGGACGTTCGTTTCAAACCCACCCGGGCGGGAAGACAAGGACCCTGACGACACGGACCGGACTTGACACGAAACCGCCGCGCATCGAAAGAAACATTTTCGCCCCGATCACTGGCACCGATTGCACGTCAAGCCAAGCGGTTCCCCGCCCCCTGCCCATCTCTTTCCTCCCTCGTCGATCAGTTAAGCTCGCCAATGTCAATCATGACAGCATACCGCCACCCGACCGAACGGCACCCTTTTCCTCGCAGCAAAATCTCCGTCCTGTCCCCCGCCGGCGGCACGTTGATCTCTGGAACTTCGTCGATGGCCATCAAACACTAATGACTTCATCATTTATAGGGGTCCAAAACATCGGGGGCGGCGGCAGTGCTTAGGGGTACGTCTAAATTGTGGGGTTTATCTTGCTATTAACCCAGGCAGCTCACGAAATCAAGAGGGTGAACGGATAAAGTACGTTGTGGATGTGCTTAGGTAGGTAGTGTAAGGTTTGCCGGGCTTTGGCTTGTCCCCGAGAAACCCGTGTCTCCGTTGTGGTGGCCGCGCTCTCCGAGCACCTCTCTGGTGGTGTTCTTTTCTTTTTTTTTTTTTTTTTTTTTTTTGTTCCCCAGTCCCTTGATGGGCCCCAGAATTGGGCTAGGCTGGGTTCCCCGTTCCCGCTATGAATAGAGGTTAAATCGTGCAAAGTGGCTCGCGGGCTGAGGTAAGCGAAAGCGGTGCCGAACTCGATGACGATGTTGGTTCTCTTTGAAGTGGAAAGGACGCTCGGGGTTAGAGAACTGCGAACTCCGCTCCGCGCCACGCCTCGAGAGCCCACCCGCGTGGTCGCGTCATTTTACACCCCCCCCC
>MPGH01000203.1:70079-156657 GCA_001937105.1 Colletotrichum chlorophyti
CTCGCATTCGGTCGCAAGGCCGCGCGCTCCGCGTAATCGTCCGCGGTTCGTATCGTCGTAATCGTTAATGGTTTGCTAAACTGCGCCATCGTCGTTCGCGTTCGTTTGCGTCTGCCCGCGCCCGAGGCAACGACGTTAGATTGAATCGAACCGTCATCGCTTCCAACTTCCCCCCCTCCTCCGCCCAATCCTTGCCCTCGTCGTGCACCCCAGTGGGCCCAACGTGAATGGCCTCAATTGTGAGACCGATTTCCCCTTCGTTGCTGCGTGGACTTGTCATATCGTCAACGGCAAGTATTTGTGCAATTGCGAACCGCGGTCGCTCGAGAGTCGAACATCGGAAATTGTGCTGTGGTCTGTCGGGGTCTTGGCGGACTTTCTAGGCAGCACTGCTTAATTCCGGCCTCTTCTGCGGGACGAGTTAAAACACACCGCCAAAGTCCGAATGCCACGATCCCGCCTTGATTCGTCCGCGATACGGCTTCGGCTCTGGGTGACTGATGAGGGAGACTGGTAAGCAAGGGAAGGGGGGTAAGGAGGGGTGTGTCGATATAAACTCGGGCGGAACGGTTCCAGCGACTGCAGACATTGTATGAGGTAAGCCAGGGAGGACGGAGGTCGAGCGACGCCGATCTACCGAGATCGCAGGGGCGCATCTCAGAGACATGGAAGAATCACTTTCTTTTTGCCTACCACTAGGCAGCCTTAGCCTTGTCGGCTTGGGTGCTCACATCTGTCTTTCCAAGGCCCCCAACTCTGTACCTGGACCCGTGCGGTCGGGTGGCCACCATGTGCAGCAACACATCGTATCTTGCTGAATCATGTGGGTTCCCTGAATGACTCGTCAGCCAGTTTCAACCAAGAAAGGAGGCGAAAGTACAGTGCAATGATGCAATTGTGACTTTTTTCTCCTTTCGCTTATTCACATGTGCTTGATGGGAGGGAAAGGGGGGTCCAAGATCGATGCTTGTTTCAATTCATTCTGCACGCTATAGGGCACTGTTGCAAGCCCAGCGGCTCTGTTCTAATCTGTTTGTAACACAAGGCGGGAACCACTCAACCACGGTTCTCCACGGTGGGAGCCTGGGAGCGGACCAGCAGAAGAAAATAGTAAAAAGTGGTATCCGTAGTAAAAAGTAACCCATTATCCATCAAGGCCCTCCCTTTCATGATCCACCATGATCATCAACCCATCTGTGCCTTGCTTTTCGTTGCAACATAGGAGAGAGAAGAGAGAAATGTCCACACAATGGTGGTATCGTGACATTGCTGTCATGTTGTAAATGCAGACGCCGTTCCAATTCGTAACCCATGCCGTTGTTGGTATCGGTAACAAAGAAACACCGTGGTATGCAAACGCTCGCTGTATAATAAACCAAAGAAAGACACTCGAACAAATCACAGGCGAACAAGTGAAACCATCTCACATGTCAACTTCTAGTAGACCGAGATGGCAGACACAAGCCTCGCTGGATTCCTCGCCGGCAGGTAGTAGCCCTCTGTGTAGAAGGTGCCGTCTTGTTGTTGTTGTTGTTGTTGTGTTGAAATGTCTTCCTTGGCTTCCTTCTCGGAGAAGGTGAGCACGGCGTTTGGTGGCGATGGCGGCATCGACTCGTCGTCTGATGAATCGGAGTCGTGCTCCAGCTCTGGTGGTGAGCTGCTGCTGGAGTGAGATGGTGTGCGAACAAGCTCGAGTTGTGCGTAGTCCTCCTCTAGGTCGTCCTCCTCCATGTCATAGTCTTCCGACACCTCGACGGTGGTGGTTCTCGGGGAGGCAGAGGGCATGCGGCGGAGGGAGACGGTGTCAGCCATCTCGATGTCGTCCTCGTCGTAGTCGTCGTCGGAAGAGTCAGAGGAAACGTCCGAGTCGGCGTCGTCAGCTTGCCAGTCATCCTCGGGATCCTCGACGATGCGATCGGCCCATTGCACATGGCGCTCCTCGCTCTTGGTGGCTCCGCGGACGGATTGGTTGAACCAGCTTTCTTGTTCACGCTCGGCATCGGCAAGCTCGAGCATCAGGGAATCAAGAAGGTTTGCGTGGCCGACGAGGAGGCGGAGGTCGTGGTCGGCGCGGGCAGCCTCAGATGAGAGCTTTGCCCGGGCCTTGTGGGCGAGGTAGTAAGTCTGGGTGATGCTCATTTTCTTCTTTTGGGCGGTGATGAAGAGTGGTGAGGAAGAGGAACGAGTATGGGGAGTAAAAGTGGTTGTTGTCGACATTTTGTGTGACTGTGCACCAATGGTGACTGATGTCGCGATTTTGGTAGGTATGACTCAAAGCGAGATCGGGGGTGTGGTTGATGTGATGGGCGACAGGTTGGTGCAGGGATGCCTAGACTAGTACCCGTTGGCTGATCTGAAAAAAAACAAAGCTTTGATAGAGACGAGGTCCTCAAGGTTGATGATGTGAGTATGAGGCGAGTGACTAGAACTTCCAAATTGGGAAGTACCGATTACTTGAGATGATGGATAGGCGTCAAGGGTTAAATTGTTTCTTCTTGCGATTATCTCCAACTTGACTTGTTTGGTTTGTCTGTGATCTGAAAGGCTGAGGTATGGGATGATGATAGTCGAGATCCGGTGGGAATCACTTTTCTTTTAACCTCCCTCCACCTTCTGAACTCTGGACCAGGACTTTGTCGGGCTCGGAGAGAAAGAAAAGAAGAGGAGCGGTGACAAGGGGGGGAGGGGTGTGTCGGGTGTGGCAGGTGCAAGGGGGGTGATGACTGCTTCGGAGACAAGAGACNTTGGAAATGTGCCTGCTGCGATGGTAAAGTACCTACTGCACGTAGTGTAGAGGGGCTTAGGAGATGTGGGCTTTGGCGGCGTTTGTCATCACTCCCCGTCAGGATGAATCAGAAAGCCGAGGGTGCGCTTCCCGAGCCTCCGCCAACCCGCGCAACACAATCCCATACCGTCCATCCCATTCCATTGTAAGCCATGGTGTTCGGACTTTCCAGCTTACAACGCCCTGGCGGGAGCAGGCTCCCAAACTCCGGGTCTGACGCACTCGGCGGAAGAACGACAATGAGCGACTCGGTACGTACCGTCCACCCTCATGAGCTACTGCACTCGCACTCGATTAATCATTGAGAAAGCACTAATTAACCTTTCTACGCGTCGAGTCACATTGGGGTGTTGGATTGGATAATCGGCAACGTTTGTCAGCCAGCCCAGTAGCATCGTTTTTTTCCTCAGGACCGTGTCCGTGAACTAAGGGTAATCAACAATTCCACCATCAGAGCCATGGAGTCTGGACATAGGGATTAGGCATAACTCCGCACCGACCACCGATTGATCACCAACCAGCCAAACCGACCCATCGCATTCGAATGCCTTGTTGTATGTACAGCGCCCCTACATGGGTGAGGCGTACTTTTATGATGTCGCTGTCGTTGCCCGTTTGGGATGATTTCCCAGTACTCCCGCACATAGCGGATTGCCCGACGATGAGGGTAAATGGACAAACCGAGCAGACCGAGAGCGGTTGCTACCTCAACCACCGTCTCTTCCGCCCATGGCCATGTGTCCATCTAAGCGCGGCGCCGACCTTTCCACGGCTACGGCCACGATAGCACAGCACCGGAAAGCACAGCATAGCACAGCACAACTCGTGCACCGCCGCCCTCTCTCTCCAGGGCATGCCCGTCGGCTCCGTCCACACGTCCGCAGCGGGCCAACCCCCCATGCCTGCGAGTGCGAGCCTGAGACAGCTGGGGTCAATAGTTGGCCAGCTGACTGAACATTTCGGACACGCACCAATCGCAAGCCTTTACGAGTGACACGAGCGGATTTACGAATCGTCCCGAGTTCTGCCTGTCCCGTCTGGCTTATTACACGTACCTACCTTTGTAGGGCTGAGCGCAGCGTAACCAGCAGCCATCTATCTCCACGATAGGCATAACGCGCGCTGTTATTCGTAATTCGCTTTCACACTCGTCCCCGGCACCTTCTGACAAATATGCCTGGATTGGTAGACGCCAGCCCGGTCATGATGAAGCGGCTTCCGCACCCCCACGTCCAGCCATTCGCGAAGACCTGCTCTTGCACAGCCATTGCCCCGGGCGATGGGGCATCTCGCACCTAGGGACATCACTAGAGATCATGGTCGCCCTTGCTGGAACCATTGCAAATAATTGATCTTGCTCGTTCTGACAATTGCCCTCGGTACCGTTTGGTCACTTCAGATGACAAACGGACGGTTTGTTCCGTTTCCCTGGATACCGACGAACAGCAAACTTCCTCACAGTGACAGTGTGGTGGGTGCCGTACGGGAGCTCGGTCAAATGTCAATTGATGACAAAACCGTCCAATTGGGACCCTCTACGATTTGGCCAATGCCGACAGAAAGCCTGTGAAGGAAGGAGTCTCGGAGACCATCGGGACCGCGCTCGGCGTCCGGAGCAATGGAAATGGGACAAGTTCAAAGAAGAAAGAAAAACTATCACGTCATCCATTCTTGACATCAGACGGGAACTGCTCATCAGTCCTCAAGTCATATGTCCATCCGATACCCTGGGCAGGGGCCCGGCCCCAATCCCCGGTATGTTTGTCGCAAACGACACCACATACCTTCCGAGTGTCTCGATTTGCGAGCGCGACCAAGGCCCTGCTGGGGTCACCACGACGTTTCGACCTGTCGCGACATTTGCGTGCATATCAACGCGCATTCACCCGGTGATTACGAATCGAGGACATCATCAAAGGTGGCTTGCATGACGCCCATGGCAGTGAAATGCATGCCAATATGTTGCAACTGTCGCTCTCACCATGAAAGCGGTTCGACCAATGGTTCCATCCGCAAAAAGCCTCCCTTCGAGAAAGAATCCACAAGAACCTCCAACACGCCCTTTAAGAACAAGAGTAACATTCGCGTCTCTCGTGAGAAACTCCTAAGCCACAGTCGCACATTGGACCCTTGGAGAGGGGTGTGCAATGGCGCGGCAGACGAACGGAGGCCGAGCTGGTGGATCAGACCGCCGGTCCACGCGTGACCTCTCTCGATTTGACTCCCAGAGTTGCGGAAATTGGGGGCGGCTTGTGTCCGTACCTGCACCACATGATCCATGTCGGAATTGACAGGCGGCTGCGTTTTTACGGCGGGATACGGCGATAACATGTCCTAGCCCGTCCTTAGTCCCTGGCCCACCTTACCTTACTTTGGGTAGAGAGAGGCTTTTCGGAATGAGTGTAGAACCCGCGCTATCTCCTGGCCCTGCACGCCCCGAGTCTCCCCGCAAAAACGAAAAAACATGGCCACGAGATGGTCCTGCCCTCCCGTTTCGTCCGATGGTTCCAGGGCGGCGCGGGTTGACGATGATTCATTTCAGTGATGGCGGCCAGGGTGAAAGGAGTTCGGCATGTCTCGACCCTGGATTGTCATCTTCTCGTGCGTCTTTCTGTCGCCGGTTGGTACCCTTGGATTCGTCCTGTTTCTCCCTCCCGAACTATCCGCACGGTTCACTCGATGCCATGGCCCCGACAGTGATCGGCGAACGACGGACCAACACCGGAACATTATCACTCATTGATGACCCATTAGGCATCATGACTCTAATCCGTTCCTTGTCTTCCCGTCTTCTCGCACTCGCATCATTCCTGCTGCCGCCGAAAGGCTAAAAAGCTCCCTTCTTTCAAATTCCCATGTCTGGCAGCCCGTCCATGCTTTGGGATCTGTGCATCATGCATCGGTCCCCACACCTCGCGAGATGACGGTATCAGAACCGACCTTTGTTATATGCATCGCATTTTCACTGTCCAGTAATTATCCATTTCCTCAGGTCAGCTCAGCTAAAGCTCATGGAGTCGCCGACAGTCAAGGGGGGGGGGGATGCAGCCCTGCAAGCGGGCCTCAGTGGGAACCCAATGGCGTGCATCCGACGTGAGGTATCCAGGACTGGCCCCAGCCTTAACTTACACATCACACAGCACAAACCTCGCGGTGAAGTACCCATGCAACGTCGTTGGTAAGCTTACCATAGTACGAAAGCACATAAGTACACACCCTACCTACATTCCGGACTTAGGGGAAGATAGATTGTCAGACAATGGAACGTAGCAACTGGCCCGTCTGGCAGGTTTCAGAGATAGGGCTGCGAGGGAGAGAGGCGGACGCGAACGATTCGTCATTCCTGCTGACTGCATTACACACAAACTATTTATCAGTGTTCGACACTTCCTTCTGGGGAAGAGTCCTATCCAATGAGGAGGCTGTGCGTTAAGCACGCGTGTTATCTGTTATCCTCACCGCTCGTGGCTTTCTGCCTCCCTGTCCTTGAGAGTTCGTGCCACGGTACGAGGAGCCCCCCGTATGACTCCGATATGCGTCGGCGTGGCTTTCCATCTGCCTCGGTGGCTTGCATACCGGCTGATGGTACTCAAACCCAAGCTCGTTCGCTCCGCGCCGCATCGGGGTTTCGTCGGCGATGGGCGGTCGCACGAAAGAGACGCGGCGGGGTGTTCAAGTAGGGGAGCTGAGGTACCATCATGGGCACCACCACGTCAAAAAATGAAAGGGCAGCGGTTTGAAGGGGTTCTCTCTCTCTCTCTCTCTCTCTCTCTCTCTCTCTCTCTCTCTCTCTGCTTGCGCCNGCCATGGTGAACTATTTCGTACCAAAGCGTACGCGCAGGGTCAACAGGCGTATCCATTCATGATTTAGGCATTAGTCGCTTTCCGTATAACAGGGGGACACTTGATGCGAAATTTTTTTTTTCGTGTGTTCTGCGTAGTGCACATCAGCGCGGCCATGAAATGACGGAGTTCTCTCGGCCGGTCAGACGCTGAGTAACGGTAGCATGGCTGCACCGCATGCAAAGCGAGAATGAGACCTATGTCCGGCATCAGAGCAGCATTTCCACGGAAATGAGGCAGCACCACGGCCGGGCGGGCAGGGGATGGTAAGCGGCAGTAGTAAACCAGCTGCAGATATGCCATCATATCACGAACGAGCAAACTCATGCCGAACATTCTCCCCACCACCCTCCGACCGACGAGGGAAGGGAAGAAAAAAAAAAAAAAGGGCCGCGTCGGAGTCGAGGAGGGTTGCTCGCAGATGAGAAGACCCCTGTCGAAAATCCTTCTCCCGCCCTTCTAGCGTGCTTCCATCAGCGGAGTCCCGCTCATACGTGGCCTGTGCGAGTGCTTCTGGCGGGCTTCTAGTGCTTCCACGCGTCGCGGATTGGCAGGGGTGGCCTGGGTGATTTTCGTCGGTGTGGGTCGTCACTGAGGTGCGCGCGTTCACGACTGGGTTCCGCGAAGACCAGTGGTGGAGGACGGATCGGAGGAAGGAAAAAACGAGGGACGAAGGTTGTGTTCCCATTCGCATGGGGTTCTTGTTATTCCCGCCTAAAACCGGAGGTGAAAAAGAGCACCCACAGGAGGTCAGACTCTAAGGGACTTTGTCCGTACACGTACAACAGCGTCGAGACGATGCGGCCGGATAGCGCACCTAGTAGGTCTACGAGGCCGTCGTACGGTTCCCGCTCAGTCATGGCGCCGTGTACGAAAATCTCTCAAATGTTTGGAAGAGATTGCTCCTGTTCCTATCAACAACGTCTTTTCTACTCTTTCTTTGGAGGAAGGGTGGAAAGAAGAAGTAAATGGATCAGCAGACGTGGTGATTTGACTGCGAATTACATAAGGCAGCGTGGATCGCCAAGACGTAACATGGGCCATGGCTGTCGGAGGCACATCCACCAGCCCAGGCACACCCGCTCCAAGATCCAGAACCACGCGTCAAGTTGTGCTTCGTTTTTTTTTTTTTTTTTTNNGCCGCAAATCGGTGGGTCCGGCTGGGCCTCATCACTTTGTCAGCCTCAAAACATAAAATGACGGCTTGCCCTTGGGCGCGTTGGGCGATTACTCCAAAGTGGGTTCCGTTTCCTCTGCGCTAACAGCCGATGGAGAAATTTTCAGGTACAAGCTTCTTCACCACCATTGTTTTTTTGTTCCCGCTTCCTCCCTTGACGTCAGCGGATGAGACGGTTTACGTCGGGTTGGAACCCCGATTCTGCCGGGCAAAGACTCATAGAGTGGATATCCTCATGGTCATAGTGGGTATTTTATGAAGAGATTTTTTTTTCTGTAAAGTTTTTTTTTCTCTCCGATGCTGGGTCCTTCTCGTTGGTTCGTGATCATTTGCCCAGGTTGTGGATCTTGTGGTCCTTGGGTCTCGCGGTTCTAGACTTTTGGTTTCTAGGCCGACGCCCACGTGGAGATGATTGGACCAAACAGGGTGTGATTGTATGAAGTAGTTGCAGTGGGAACGGGAGAAAGTCCTCTTTTGGCCCCCTGGGATAATATGCGATGGCAGCCGCACGAGACTATCGGGCTGGCAGGACCGTTCTCTCTGCCCTTGGGCATCTTGGGTGATGATGGGCCTGGGCATGGGGTTGTCACAGTTCTCTGGAGTCTGTCAGGCTTGCGACACCGTTCCCCCCCCCCCCCCCCCCCCNTTGAACTCTTGAAGCTCGTCTGAACCGTGTTTCAACCCTGGGCTGTTGGACTTACCTTCGCAGTGCTGTAGGCTATGCTGGGTGGGCTCACTCCACATGAGCTGAGGTCGAAGCTGAAGCTCGGCCATATGCTCACGGGCAGGTAGGCAGGAAACGATTTGTCGAGAATGCTTTTAAGAGAAAAAAATTTCAGACAGAAAGAGCAGCTCTCCCGTATGTCTCACCTCATCGTCGCTACTTTTACCATAAGGGCTCTTGTATCCCGAGACACTTGGCCCAGGAGTACGGTAATAAGGTACCATTATGGAGAGGTGAGGTTCAGCTCTCGGGCCATAAGGGTTTTCATTGGTTGCTTTACTCCATCCATCTGCTTCAAGACCCATGTCATGTTTCTTTTCT
This sequence comes from Colletotrichum chlorophyti, assembly GCA_001937105.1. Classification (NCBI taxonomy): domain Eukaryota; kingdom Fungi; phylum Ascomycota; class Sordariomycetes; order Glomerellales; family Glomerellaceae; genus Colletotrichum; species Colletotrichum chlorophyti. Next base: position 78,930 of record MPGH01000203.1, read on the forward strand.
CGTCGTCCGAGACAGCTGCTTCAACCCCTTGTGTAGATGGAAATCGAATCCAATTTTGATGAAAAAGGAACGATAAGAACCACTCTCAGACTCTGGGGTATTGCGAAAAGAGACAAAAAACAAGAGACTTGGCAAACTGTCGCAAGCATCCCTTTCTTCGATAGCGTTGCTCGCAGGAGTAAAGCGGTGAGAAAAAATGGTGTCACTACTAGAAGGAAGTCATCCCTGGTTTGGTCCTAACGCTTGGTTTGGTTCATCTTATCAAGGGCGAAAAGCCCATTTGAGCTATTGCTGGCCCTTGGACCTGACGGTTATGGGGTGTATAATGTGTCTAGCCTAACGTAGGCTGCCCTGATACGCGGGCTGTATGAGACGGTCTACTATCAAAAATGATGGCTTCATCTGGCTTGGCATCACCAGTCATCAGCAAGTACGCTTCCATCTTTTCAGAGATGCAAGGCGGGTAGTTCTGACTGGTCTTCATGCTCCAAGGCGCGTCAGTAATGGCCAGCGCAAGGTTTGTTGGATGGCATGGCCTAATGGCATAATAGCAAGAAATATGGAAATATGGCCGGCGTACGCACTTCTAAAATGTCACGGGAAGTCGCAATTTGAAGATGAAAACAATCTAGATGGCGCGGTGTATGCTGTTGAAGAGGAGGCTGAAAGAATCCGTCGTTATCACGAGAAGAAAATGTCGGTTCAAACGCCTTACAAGACCTGGAACCCCCTTTTCCAGTCCGTCTCACGCACCGTTACTCAACCCATTTATACTTTCACCTGCAACGCAGTCGTTTTCTATCCCTTTCCCGCCTCATTAGCTCTCAGGTGTCTCCTCTCTTCTGCCCTGCTGCATCACATCCCATGCGGGTGATTGTGAAGAGGTGTTCCCCGCCGAATTCTCTCTCACACTTCGCCGCTACTTGCTCAAGGAGCTTCACCCCCTTTTCCCGGGATACGTTTGTACGAATGTAAGCCCACGCCAACCGATTTTGCGCTTCAAGCACATGCGAGCGTTCGTCGCTGTTTCCTCCGGCGGCCCTCTCTGCCACAACAACATTCTCGAGACGTCTAATCGCGTCTTCGTACTCGATTCCTGCCATGATACATTCGACTGCAAGCTTGTTTTGCGACAAGACATGGGTAAGGTGTGTTTTATCCAGTGCCCTTTCCCTTGCGGCTGGCTCTTCCCTGAGCATATGGATCCCCTCCGCCACTCGCTTTCCCTCTTGCGCATAGGTCTGCCCCAAGCCCCAGAATGCGATTAGTCTGAGCGGATGATCTCGCTCAGCCACGCTATAGAACACGCCCCGCACGTCGAGGTACAAATTCATCGAATCTTTACACCGTTTCTTTACGGTATACAAATAGGCGAGTGCTGTGTACGCCGGCAAAATGAAGGCGTGTCCCTGCCTCCCAGCGCATCTTTCTGGGCTGAAATAATAACCTTGAGCAATTCGATCGCACTATCGATCTGCCAGTCGCGGTAATACACATAAGGGAGATCCCATTCTACCGCGAACGTCATTGAATGGTCTTTCCCGAGCGTCCTTCGTCTTATTCGAGCAACATGATTGAGCATCTCAATGGCCTCCGCAACCGCAAGTCCTTCACATATGCGGCTGCAAGAAGTTGTTGGCGCGCTCAGCCGACATTTATGGTTTTCTGGAAACGACCGCTCTGCCACGTTGACTACATACTCAGCCAGGGACATGGCGTCCTTGATCTGGCCGCCCCAGGAATAACTCCTTGCCAGAGCCAGCTGTGATTTCAGCAGGTCTTCACCAGCTTCGTCGAGAATACGCCGCCTTGAAGCCACAACTCTCGTGAGGAGATCGATCGTCTCAGCGTCCTGGACGTTTTAATAGCACGTTACTGCAAAGTTGTGCTATGCTGCTAGCAGGTATGGGTCGGTTTGTTTCCCAGTCCATTGTTTGGACGTTAGGGCTCGCTGGAGCAACCCCAATGCCTCGGCGCACCGCGCATCTTCTCTCAAGCAGCATCCGGCACGACGCGCCAGTGTGAAAGACTCGTAAAGTTCTGTTGGCGTCTCGAAGCCTTGGAGTATCCTCAAGGAGTGAGGCAGGTGCACACGCCACAGCACGCCACAGCTGATGGTTCTCGTGGTCGCTGTTGGGAAAGACTTTCGCAACCTGTACAAGTGTGTCTTTCTTGTTCCTCTCGGCGTCGCATCGGTCATGGGCCTACACATGAGCCACAAGATGGACCAGACTGTGCATGTTGTACGTATCGTGACCTCGCTTGGTGATGAAGGCGTAGTCGAGTAGTATTCCTATCACGTTTGCCTGTTCTTCTTCTAGCTTGGATTCGGGCATTAGGGAGCGCGATATGGCCTTCGGATCAACCTGCGAGACGAACCAGAGCATGACTGCCGCTTTTGGATCGGTCTTGCGGATTTGGTCAAACGACGCGATCCAGGTAGTAGCTACAGATGTCTACCAGGGGCCGTCGTTGTCGTCGTAGTTGAATTCCCTACACAAAAGATTCACGAGCTCATGGTCGGACCGCCGCATGATTCCGGTATGCCTAGTGATCAATACGCCGGTCTTTCTGATGTAAGCCGCAGCGTGTGTATAGCCAGGGGGAGCCACGCAAGCTCACTGAGGAGTTCTTTTGCTGCGAAGTCATCTCTGAGCTTGGCGTCGGACAAAAGCCTTCTGAGGAGACTTTTCGCCTTGTTCGGATCCATCGCCTGCAACTTGAAGACCTTCTCAAGACCGCTCTGGCCACAATTTGAGAGCGGGTCGTAGATATTATCTTCCCCATGTCGTGCTGCGGTAGATAAGCATAGATACCGCCGGGTCCCATCACCGAATCGACATTGTCAGCGTTGTTCACGACAAGCAATCATTGACCGGCTCATCCTGAGCTCAAGTAGAACTTGACCGCCTGCTTCAGGTCTCGATCCTCGACGGGCTGAACACCGAGAATTTCGACGACATTCACGTAGGACTGCTCGAAGGCTTCATTACCCTGCAGATATCCACAGCACAGAGCAGCCCCGTAACTTGTCCTTGGTCCAGTAGGCCATACTCAAGGCAGCCTAGGTCTTACCCATGCCACCGACCGAGGCCGCAGAGTGCGACTCTTCTGTTTGTGCCGTCCTTCAGCTCGTTTTGAAGCTCCTTGAGGACTTTGACTCGGCCAACGAAGTTTTCGTTCTTCGGTGGGACATGATACACGGCATTTGAATAATCACCAGTCATTTGGGCGCGATACTCGCTTGCAACATGCATACGCTGGTTTTCGTCGCCGTTTTCTACTGGTACAGCAGCCGTTTTCAATGGTCATTTCTGTAACCCACTTCGTATCGCGTACCATGCACTGATTCCAAAGAATCCGGGTCCAAGGCTAAGCATCGACGGCTTCGGTGACTGATCCAGGGAAACATTGGACGCGGGACCTGCGCTCCAGACAAGGTTGCTTAGTTCTTTTCTTGTATCGACGATGACAAACATTGAGGCTTGGTCCCTTACTAATAATGATATTCCCTGGAGACTTCGCCCCACGGAAATCGATTTTCCAGTTGAAAGCTTTCTTCCCCCAAGGGGTGATGTATCGTTGGCCGTCTTCAGCCTTATCACTGCCTTGTTTCACATGGATATCACTGAATTGAAGCTTGGGGTCTTCGGACGAGACTACCGGTTTTTCTAGGTGAACCCATTTTACAGTTTTACGGTACTCGTTGCGAATAAGGTCTCTGAATACTGAGGCATGCTCGATATATGACTATGGAGGTCGGGATAGGCAATCGTCAACGACCGAGGCCCCGAGGGACTGTACGAATCCGCCCTATTTTGGCTCGTTCAGCCAGGAAAGGTGACGAACCGCAGAGCTTCTCCAACGACGTTGAAGAATGACTGGTCGCCTCACTCAACATCATGCACGCCCAGACAACGAGTCCCGCGGCCACGATATGGGGGAAACCATGTGAGCCGAGGTTCAACTGAAAGTGACATGGCCCACCGTCGATATCTTCTATGCTGGGTAAAGTGTGGTTGGCAATCTACTTTGTACGTTCTTTAAGATGGGCCAGCGGCCCTTCCCTGGCTACATACGTCTCGTCATTACATCCTTTCGTTTCCTACACAATCACTTCCGCGCCTCCGTACCATCAAGCTCCGCAGCGTAAAAGTGACCAGGCTGCTGTGCGTCCATCTCGTGTGGCTGCATCGTCTTGGGCTTATCGGTCACCGAATGATCTCGATACTCTCCCTGGAGTTCAGAGGGTGCCAGAGTCGTTGACGGCGGCACCGGGGAATAAACCTGATACTGCTGCGTGTTGGACGGCGCCTCGACCGGGCCGGCCTCGCCTGCGCCTGGGACCTTCTTCTGCTTTCGCCGTCTCAACAACCAGATGGCCAAGCCAATCAGGGCGGCTCCGGCAACGCCTCCGACGACTCCACCCGCGATCGCGCCCGTGTTCGTGGAGCTAGAACCCGAGTCGTCGGAGCTGGATCCGGACCCGGGTTCCGTCTCGGAGCTACCTGTGTTGGATTGTTTGAAGAGCGCCGCGACGTCCGATGAGTATTCGACATTTGCGAGGTTGCTGCGGTTTGGTTAGCAATCTCGACTCGACCCAGTAACAAAGAGAGTGGCACTTACCCGTCATCGTACCAGGACTTGACGATTTCGGGGGTCTCGTAACTAGCAGCCGCAGCGTCATACTCATCCTTCCACTCCAGCGTCGTCAGGTCGAAGACGCCCAGGCCCTGAGGTAAGGGGTCCTCTGAGTTGAAGAAAGTCACCGAGTTACCCTTCCCCCCCATGCGATCGATCCCACCGAACGAGATCATCTGACGCTGGCCGGCAACGACACATGACTGGCAGTCTCGCGGGTATCTTGACGTGTAGTTCGCCTTCTTCCAGACGAAGCCGGGGAGGGAGAGGATGTGGACCTCGTCGTAGGTCTCGGAGTTTGCAATGTTGCTTCCGCCAAAAACAAAGCTGGAATCACGTCAGCGAACTGTGCCCAATAGTAGGTATTTCGATATACCAACATTTCATAAGTGTTGTTAGGGCCCTGCAGGCCAACCGTGCAATGCCACATGCGCGGTCCAGGGGCGTTTCCGCTGGTCCTCTGAGAATACCACTCTTTCGTCACTGGGTCCATGAACCAAATGCTTCCAAAGCTGAGGTAGCCAACATTATCCACGCCCTGTCCGCTTCCGATGACATGTTCTCCTCCGCCAAGGATCATTATCAAGCCGTTGGGTCCATATGTGGGAACGTAATGCGCGCTGCCTCCAACCAGGGTGCGGTAGTTGGAGTACGGGACGTCGGTGTGGTTAGTCCATGCCTGATCAGTCGCTGTGTAGTTGAACTGCAGAAATCCCGGTACAGGACCGTTGGGGTTTGGGTCGGAGCCTGCTTCCGCGTATCCGCCGAAGTAGAAGCCCGAGTCCGGCGTAGATACAAAAGTGCCGCCCTGGGAGCGTGTCAGACCCGTGAAGGCGTCGTTGCCGGGCTTGATCTCGGTGCTCCAGGAGCCGCCCCCGCTGCCGTCAGTGTTGAACTTCCAAAGCTGCGCCCTCGGCGGGCTGGCGCCATACGGGGAGAAGCCTCCCCAGATGTAGAACGCGTTTGAGGAGTTGTCCGTAAAGATTGCCTGCCTCATCATCTTCGGTGCGGACTTTTGAGTCTGCTTGATCTCCACCTCCTCCGGCTTCCAGGATTTCGAAAGATCAATTGAGAGGGTTGTGTTGATCGGGTTGGAAGGGCGGTATTGAGATGCGGGACTCTTCCCGCCGATTACCTGCGAGACCTCACCGCCGTCGAAGTAGACGTAGTCGCCAATTAGTGATGCTGGGTCTGTTCAGTAACTTTTGTCGCATTTGGTGTTGAAGATAGCCGGGGGGGACTCACGTCGAGCGAAGACTCTTCTTCTGTAGTTGGCGACCGAGGGAACGTCGCTCTGGGCATGGCATGTTGACGACAGCTGTACGACGGCGAACAACGCCGCCGTCCAAGATTGCGGCACCATCGACGGTTATCTATTGACTGACTTAGGGAAAAGACTTAGGATGGACCACAACGCTGCCCAAGTGACATGTCACCAGTACTCGTGCTGCAACAGTTCTGGTTGATGCTCCGGATAGGCTGTTGTATGCTCTCCCTTGGCTTCCTTAACCGAAACGCCCGAAAAAAGTGATTTCCAAAGAGTGTTGGTTCATTCCCGTGCAGCGTTTCCTTTGAGGGCTGGGGAAGAAGTTCGAGATGCAGCCGGCGAGAACAGGTGAAAGAAACATTTACTCCAGCAAGACAAATCTTCCTATTTGATTAGGGACTTTGGTAGCAGGATCGACAAACCACATGATGAGGATTCCGGGCCCCGCTACATAGCAAGGTTAGATGATTTACTGCAGTACAGCAAAGCAGCCGAAGGAACAAACCCCTGGTCCGGCAAGCCTCGAATCTAGGAACATTCAACGTCGATCTGTAAGGGATGGCGGCGCACATTCGATGGTTGGGCACGCTGGTTGTGAGTGTTGCCTGGATTGGCGGTCACTGCCCCCCAGGGCACTTACATTAGCGCTGACCGGGAGTGCCGCCATCGCAGGTTTCATTGGTGGCCCTAGGGCCAGGATTGATATTCAGGGAAATTTAAAGCCGACCAAGCCGCACCGAGAGTGCGCTCAGCCTTGCCAGAAGGAACGAAAGGAGACACAAATCGTGCCGCGGGCTCCCGTCGGGAAAGTAAGAGGATCATCAAAGATGCCGTGGTGTGTGCGCGTCGGTGTACGGGGGTTATTGACCAAGGTAATTGGATTGGATGGATAGAAGAGGAAGGAGGTCTCCGAAGCTCTTCGCATTTGGACACCAATACAATCCTATGTCGCCGGCGAAATTATTGGCAGCATCAGTAAAAGCAGGAATGCCTAAAACGAGACCCTTACATCCTACTATCTGCTGCGTCTTTCACAACAGAGGAAGCTAGAAGTCAAGAAGTCTTCGGGATGCTTCAAGCCAGGTCGTATATTTGTGCACCGATGCTTCTCTCGGGATCGTGCTTCCAAGGATATTGTCTTGCACTGTTGGATACAAGTGCAAGAGCGCGCTCAGTGGACATGTCGGAAAACATTTCATTGTTGAGGAGCTTGATGAAGCTTGGCTTGTCGTCCGTTCTAGGCAGCACCTCAGGACCGTAGCTGTTGAGCATGGGCCACCCGGGAAACCCACCCTCCGCCAGCGGGAGAAAGTCGGTACTCCAGCGTATCTTCGGCTGACCGACCGACGTCGGCACAGTCGGGGGTTTGTCCCGAGCTAGGACAGACGTCATTACAAACCAGGAACAATTTTCCTCTTCCAGCCAATCCCCAGAGTGGACTTGGTAACCTACTAAGCCGACAATAGGCAATGCCTTCACTTTGATACCCGTGGCACACCTCAACCCGATATCGTCTAGGCTTGAGCGACCAGCTTTCTAAATATGGCAGCCATTTCCCGCAGCGCAACGCTTGCGGCTCGTAAACAGCTATCCGCTGCAAGCTCCGTGTGCCGAACCTGCCGCCAGCAGCAACGCAGGCAGTACTCAAGTAACCTCGTCCCGCCTCCACCCGCGCCGCCCGCAGCCGGCTACACAGCTCTGCCCTCACGACGACTCATCGCCGTCGCCGGCCCCGACGCCGCAAAATTCCTCCAGGGCGTCATCACCGCCAACATCGCGTCCGCCGAGACTCGCGCGCAACAGACGGGTTTGTACGCCGCATTTCTCAACGCCACCGGGCGTATCCTGCACGACGTCTTCATCTATCCGGACGTGGCCGGCCTCGGTGGAGGTGCGGCGGCGGCGCAGGAACAGGCTGGCACGAGGTATCTGATCGAGGTCGATGCCAACGAGGCCGAGAGGCTGGCGAAGCACATCAAGCGGTACAAGCTGAGGGCTAAATTAGACGTTCGCCTGCTGGCCGTGGGCGAGGCGACGGTGTGGCATGCCTGGAACGACAGCGGGAAGCCCATTACGACGGATACCGCCACGTTGAACACGACAACCCGTGACCCGAGGACACCCGGGTTGGGATACAGGTTGGTGCGGGCACAGGATGCGCCGCCACAGCTGGACCTTGATGCGACTACGGAGGATAGCTACACCATTAGGCGATACTTGCAGGGCGTCGCCGAGGGTCAGGACGAAATCATCCGCGAGCACGGCCTGCCTCAGGAGACGAATATGGATTACATGAACGGGATCGATTATCACAAGGGCTGTTACGTGGGACAGGAGCTTACGATCCGCACGAAGCATCGTGGAGTGGTGCGTAAGAGGATACTGCCTTGCATGATTTACGACGTCGATAGAGCCGCCCCGCAGACGCTGCAGTATCGACCAGAGGAAGACCTGAACCACGGACTCGAGAGCTTGCCGGCGGAGTCCATCCCGCGGGAGACCAGCATCGGCAGGTCTGGCAAGAGAGGAAGAAGCGCGGGCAAGTGGCTCAAGGGCATTGGGAATGTTGGTCTGGGACTTTGTCGTCTGGAGATCATGACGGATATCGTTCTGCCCGGAGAGACAGCCGCTTCCACTTTCGACCCTGCCGACGAATTCCTGCTGCAGTGGGGTGAGGAAGACAGAAACAACGCTGTGAAGATTAAGGCATTCGTGCCCGAATGGCTGAGGAATGGGTTGAACGAGGCATCTGGTCGCTGAGGAGTTTGGTGATCATTTGTAAACTGTAAACGTAAAGAGAAAAGCAAAAGGGGGTATAATTGTAATATCACGTGGTCTCCGCCTACTGCCGCCCTCGTTTATCGTCCCTGCCCGCCGTAAATGCACCCTAGATATCCTCAAACTTGGAGTGTGTTCATCTGTGCCCTGAATTCGGCTTTCGCTTGCTGCAGCCGCTGCGCACCGTCCGCCGACTCAGATGCCAATCTGGCTTCCTTCAACCGCTGAGCTGCAATCATCGAAGCCTTGAGATTTTCCCATCTGGGTGGCGGCCTCGTGGCCGGTGCTGCGGCTGTAGGCGGCTCCTTTTGCGCCGTAACGGCATCTGTGTCACCATCGCCCACCGTCTTTCCACTTTTTCTCGCCTTCTTCTCCGCCTTGAGCCGTCTTTTTTCATCGAGTTGTCTCTGCAGGTCTGCCAACTTCTCCTCGTACTCGTCTGGCTCCCTCTCCCTCTCCAAGCGCTCCAGGTTTTCTCTCTTGAACCTCTCGGCCTCCTCCGCCATGCGCCGGCGACCCTCTTCCGCCAACCGCGCCCTTTCCTGGTCCAATTCGCGGGCACGCTCCTGCTCTGCGAGTTTCCGCCTCCTCGCCTCTTGTTCCGCGGCCTCGAGCTCGTCGATCAGCCGCTTACGATCGCCCTGGACGCGTTCGCGCTCCGCCTGTCGCATAAGAGCGGCCTTGCGGGCGTTATCGTAGGCGGCGCGGGCGGCGGTGTCGAGAAGAACGTCGCGCGCCGTTTCGAACAGTTCCCATTTCTCTGGGTCGAAGGCATCTTGGAGCTTGTCGGGGTGGTATTTGAGCGACTCTTTGCGCCACGCGCGCTTGATTTCTTTTTCCTCAGTTACGGTAGGCCCGATCTTGAGGAGTTCGTAGAGGTCGATATTGTTGGAGGAGTATTCCTGCGCTTTTGCGAGGAGGTCTTTGTTGCTTTCCATTTTAGCGCTGATCGGTAGTATGTGTAGAGGAAGAATCGCGTGTTGAACTGCCGCCAAAATGAGCCATGTGCAGGTACGTAGCCAGGCACGCCACCAGCTTGCTAGGTGGGTCCAGTGGCACAGAGTGCGGGCGGACCTAGGGTGTCGGCGGTCTGTAAAGGTACCTGGACAATTCCATGAAGTCGACGTGGCTGTGCTTCTACCCGGATGCTTCATTGCCTTTTTCTTTTCCAACCATGACTTCTTGTCTTCTTCATTCTGCATTATCTTCGCTTTTCACTATTTTGGCATCAGCTTACCCGCACTGTTGAGTTGTGCTTGTCTGGTATTAGGCTGAGTCAGATCAACCCAACTATATGGATATATTATATTAAGTATCCGGGTGCGTAGCGTACCTTCATCGAAGCTTGATCCTCTAGATCTAGTTGCCCGCTACCTGACCGTTCTTATCTCAGATTGAATGGTCAAGTGAGGCATCAGCTTATCATTGAGAGGCTCGTTAACTCGACTAACGAGCAACTATGGCAATGTGACATCCTCATAAAGACGTGACCATCCATGTACGAAGGCGCAAGACCAAACGACGACAGGATTCTTGGCGACATTCAAGACGCGCACTCTAGCGCGGACCTCATAAAGACCAGAGCGCCCGTCAAGATAAGCGTCCTCAAGTATCGGTTACGCCCGTACACAACGGCAACAACGATCGCCAGAATGCCTCACGCAGAGGGCTTGCTTGATGTTACGACCGTAGACTAACTACCTCGGACACTACCAGCGACTCGGATCTCAGTGCCACATGGCATCCCAACTGTCATGAGAGAATCTAAGATGGATGGCTTCATTGGCATCGCTCCAGCTCTTTTAAGAATTCTTTGCGGATGAGCGAATAGCAAATCGCCCCGACGAACATCTAGATTCCTCCGACCAAGTGCCCCGGCTCGATGCAAAAAGGAACACGGCACTTCGCACTCATCGTAGATACCTATGTCGCTCCGTGGCATTCAGGCGAAATACATCAGTAGACAGACAGAGCAACCTATAACCTACTTGTGAGTAATGAACCACACCCTCGCTACACATACGATCTTACTCTGCTCAAAGGTTCAATCCTCAATTACGCCAGCTGGCGTTCATCTGGCTTTTCCTGGCGTTGCTGAATGCTCAGGGCCTTTGTTGGCTCCACGAGTTCAACTTCCGAGCTTTAGCCCAAAGCGACCAATGCTGTACGTCGTCTTTGGAGCAATGGTCCCAACATCTTAGCAAGCGCGAACCATTTCAACCAAAGATCCCTCCATTTGTGCCAGAAGACACGCGATTCACCGTTCGCCTTGGCTTTTTCAGGCTGATTGCACTCGTTCCGTCACAGATCGTTGACAGCTAGGTTCTGAGTTGTTCGGCTCGCTTTCTCCATGGATACTGGGCTGACTGGGTCTAAGTGGCACGTAAGCCCCGACGCTCCCCGACAGGACCGCGGTTTCGATGGCTTCCACGAGGGCAGCAACGTCAAAAACCAGACCCATGTTTTTGTGTGCCTCCTCATCGGCATGCCAGCGGATGTTTTCCTAGTTGATCTCCCGCATTCGCCAACGTCAGGGTCGATATACCTGCATTCCCAACCAGCACGAACTCATCGAGTCCACGGTGGATTCCAACCGTAAGGCTCCTAGCATACAGACCAAACACAAATTGACGCAATCGTTTGGCAGCATGAAGAAGCCTGATTTCCAGTATGTCAGCGCAGCGCTAGATGTTTCGAAACGAGACAGTTTGACGCAGACCCGCCCGCCAGATAAGGGAATGAGGGCATACAGCAACTCAAAATCTGCCATTTCCCACCTTGCCGGACTGGGAGTCAGGACAGCCGTTGAATCATGAACAAAGTGGGCTTGGCAAGGGGCACCCCGTTTGTCTCGATACAATAGACGAGGTCCACAGCAATCAGTGGAGGTTCGCTTCAACCCGATGCAAATCGACTGAGGCGGTTGCCGCCACCGATCGTTCCTTCGGCGATGAGCTCCAATCCATCGCCATCAACGTTGCGTATACTAAGAGATCGGGAGAGCAGTGGCTCTGTTAGGCACCGTACTACTGGAGCCTTGAACTTGAGTTGTCAAAGACTTCCGAGCTTCGGGCCCTAGCATTCTTCGGTTGAGTGCCGGAAACGGTCAGGAAAGGCGAGCATTACGCCGGCCGGACCCAACCATGGCATTTCCGGACGGCTACCACATGGTTCGGCGGCGCGCCGACGGCTGGGACAGGTGGTTGTTTACCCTTCCTGGGCTATGGTTAGCCGTGCGAATCGTCATCCTACAGCGCCAGCATCGTACGTACCTCGATGCATTCTGAAAACTTTTTGCTTGTCAGAAGATGTCTCACCGTGCCGCCGGAGTTGGATTAGGCGCCGAAGCGATTTGAAAAGAATTGTACGCCACAAGCGGACGGAGAATTACAGCAGTCCGAAGGAGAATCTCAGGGGCTCTTGCCTTTCGAAATTGTGTTTCCCTAGGCCTCAGTGGCCTGCCGTGCCTACTTTGCCGTCCACTGCCTCAAGTCTGGAACATCCCAAGCCCCTGAGGCGCCTGCCAAATACCTCTCCATTAGCCACCTAACCCAACAAATTGGTAGCACCTTTCCCATGTCAGGAGGAAAACATGACAGATGATATAGAGCTAATCAGGCGGCTTTCGGTCCCCAGCAATGGGGACTCGGTCTCGCTTTTTAGTGCCACAGTTCTTTTCAAAGCCACCTCGATCGTCGACCCAAACCAACCCATCGGTATCACGCCACTGAAGGGCACGACGAACTGAACTCATCGTTGTTCCACTCCCTCCCCGATCCTCATTCCAGCGATCTGGTCCCAGCGGAGAGCACTTTCCCCTTTTCCCACGTTTTGCCTCCTCGCGGTGACCTCCAGGAACTCGAGTCGTGTCTGTTTCCGGCCATCTCGCATCGCTTGGAATTCCTGTAGTTCAGGGGTTGCATGCCTTGCTAGCTCCAACACCATGCTTTTTTTTAAGCCATAAACCTAATGTGATCTCCAATATCTCTTATAAGTTACTTCTCATTCCTCGCCAATCTCCATATTCCCTGTTTCGCAAAACCCACGAAACTTCAAGAGCCAGGACCAGACACGCAGGGCCTGAAAACTACTTCCAAACTTCAACGACCGAGATAATTTGCAGATGCAACCCTTCGCACCTGCCGATATCCATCACACGACATCGGTTCCTTAGGTCCTCGAGGTTCTCGAAGACTTTATCGTCATGTCGCCTACTCAAGTTTTGACAAGACCGTACCACTCGGACTTCCAAGTAGACGGAGCTTCGGGTGCTTATGTTTTGAAATACCCGGGAATAGGTCAGAAATTAGCCGCCCTTGGAGTTACCTGCAAATCTAATAATGTCTTTGCAGCCGCTCCCCCAGCTCCCCCAGCAGAACCGCTGCCTACCAAAGATGACCTTCTAGATATGTGCGACTCCGTGCGAGTGTCTCTCCGACAGGAAAAGACCTTGGGGTGTCATGGAGAAAGAATTCAGAGCCTCCTTGAAAGAGCTTTGAAGGATGAGCTGCGGCATACCCCAACCTTGGACTTCGAGACACTGCAGTACGCTCGTCTGGACAAGCTCCTCACCGAGATTCTCGACCCCAACAACCGCCCGTCTCCGCTGCCTCTCCGTTTCCGCGCCGACATGGCGGTGGCCGAGAGCCTTCAGAAAATGTGGAGGACTCGTTTTCGCGAGCAATACTTTTCACTAGAACACGTCCGCCAGCGCCGTCTGTCCATTGGCGGTGAAATGCGTGACATTCACTTCAGCGCCACCGGCGTAGATCCTCTCGAGTCCTGGACAGTCCGGAACAGCTGCCGCGATCCCATTTCAGAGCTCGAAGGAAACCAGCAGTTCGAGCCTGGCCAGTAAGGCAGCCCACTACTGAATCATCGAAGACGTCAAACTAATCAAAACCTGCAGCTGGTGGCTGAACCTTGCCTGCGCCCACCGCGACGGCATGCTCGGTACCGCCGTCGAGAAGCCCACCAAGGGCAAATATGGAATTACCGCTCTTCCCCTTTTGACAGGCTGTGAGGAGCACATTCGCAGCGGTGTCTTCCGATACGTCCGCGAAGGCCGCCTCTCCGACATGCACGTCTCCCTCCTCACCCAGGTCGGCACCCAGATTCGCATCCTCAGGGGTTACCGTCTGAAGAGTACACTCGCTCCTCAGGCCGGTGTGCGCTATGATGGACTGTAAGCTCCACTTACGTTTTTCGTTTCAACTTTCTTCATTTACCAACATGAGATCTTAGGTACATCATCCGTCAATACGGTAACAAACTGGACGCCACCACGGACAAGTACCGTCTGGAGCTGATCCTCGAGCGAGTTGAAGGTCAGAAGGCCCTCGAGGGAGTGCTTAAAGTGCCACGACCGTCACAGATGGACGATTGGCAGACGTTTAAGAAGGTCGAGGCAGAGATGGTGCGCCAGAGCAAGGGCATTGACGGCCTGCTCGACTTCAAGATGCGCAAGGAGGAGGAACGCATCGACCGTGAGCATTGGAGGCGCACAAGCGAGTTCAAGGCTTCCTTGAGCCAGGAAGGGTACGGAATGGGACCGATAATGTCTGTTTGAAGCGGCAGAACGTGTTTGACGGTTGCGACGTAACACGGCACGAGAAGTTCATTTTCAGAGATACCCTGTATTACCTAGTACTACCACTTCACGACTAATGATGACGAATGACGATTCACGTACAAATATGCTTCCTACCAGGACACTAATGACTCGATTGTATTCCTAGCACACTTCGGGGCGCTACAGCAATATGCTCCGGTTTTCACCATTCCAAATGAACACCTAAGGCTTCGTCTCTAACGTCATCTCAAAATCCATACCATACTCAACCTCAGTGCCAAAAATTTTTATCCCATTTTGTCCGATGGGCTATAACTCTGTCTTTGGTTCAGCTCAGGCCGACCGAAACAAGGCGTACAAGCCACCACACGATGAAAGTCCTAGGCCTAGAAAGCTAAGGCTCACTGGAGGAATTGACATGTGAGGTTAGATAGACCAAGAGAGTACTGCAGCCAGATAGAAGCGCTGGGCGCCCTTTGCCCTCTTCAGGGACAGCAACGGCGATTAATTACACACACACACACACACACACACACACTCCCTCTCTCCCTCTGTCTTAGGTTCGATGGCATCATGATGGACTCCGGAATGGGTGGACAGTTTTCCATCAAAATCGCGGCCCCTTGGGTTGCGAGAAACTTGATCGTGTGGCACATTCTCATCAAGTCCTTGCCTAATATGCGTTCAAGGGCATTGAACGGGCGTAACATCCTCAGATTCCGCGCGGTCATGCGCCGACTCGCACACGCCTCGTTCGACAATCGCAACGCTGTGACCATGACCTAGCTCCTGTGAGCGGACTGTGAGCTCACGGGTAATAGAGGGACAGAGGCAATCACCCCGGCCGACTGCAGGTTCACTAGATAAGAGCGCCGCTGGGGCGGATGATAGAAAGAACGGCGGTGAGGTCGGGAATAGGACGATGAGGAAGGGCAGGAATACGTCGTTTGACAGGAACCTCGGTAAGGGTGCTACGATCAGCTGGGGCATGATAAAATACTTTCATCTACCCTATCCGTAGGACTTCAGGGGACACAGCTGCTATTTCTTTCTACGAGCCCTCTTCCTTTACCTTCCCGTTCTGAGCCTCTTTTCTCGACTGCTCTACTTTTGTGTCGACCTTGGGTAGTCTCTCTAAAGTTTGTGTGCTGGACAGAATCAGGCGGGCCGAACATGTCCATGAGGTATTGAACAAACAACATTCTATTGCTGTTTGCGTATGGTTCTGGTATTCAAGCCATCAAACTCTTCGCCGACGTATTAATTTCGTACCCCAAGTAGGGGTGCGGCGGAGGAGGGGTTAGAAATCCGGAGCGTTTTAAAAGCGTTTTCGTCTTGTATCCGGTCCAGAAGGAGTGAAAGCCGATCATAGCAGCTCAAGGTTTGTCTAAGCTCAGCTGCGATCACACAAAGTGACGGAGATGTTCTGGGGTCTCAAACAGCATTGTTGTACGTGGAGGCGCTGTTCGACCCAACCGTCGAAGACCTGTCTCATGATCCCCATTCGCGTCTCCTCTTTCATGTATATCTAGTCAGAGCGCATGCGGCCCTTGAACAGACTGGTGGGGCTTGTGAGGGTACAACACGCCTGAATCACTTCTCTGGTCGCAGAACTGGGCCATCAACATGCACAATACATACTCCATCAGTATGGGACACACATACTCTTTTTTGCCTTTGAACTTGGCATGTCTATGACTTTTCTCAAGCTCCACGGTCCAATTATCGCATCACCCGGGTCAAAAGTGTTGATGTCCGGCCAGTGACCTCTCTCAGAATACTTGGTATGATCCAGATTCGCGAGCAAGACCTTGGTCCGCTGCGGTGATCGTATCGGAGGGGCGATCTAGGATGTTACCATACTCAGAGTATAACAATGAATCATAGAACTTGGTGCCGACATGCTCCTTCAGGGAAGGCAAAGGTGTGGTTGTGTTCTTCTGAGGGAGAGAGCGCGTGCGAAACCCTTCTTGGTGGGCAGTTGGCAGACCTTGGCGACGATTAACTCCAGAACAGTGAAGATATCGCCGGAAAGCGATTTAATGATGGAAACCTTAATGGCGTTGCCAATTTTTTTTTCCGCTGAGAAAGTTCGGAAGACAAGTACTTGAAACACAGCGCAGTTCGTGATGCAACGACCGCCCCCGTCTCTGGGTTCATCGCTGCGTTAGACAGGAGAGCGTTCGCTACTCAAGAAGAACATGTGAATCAGGGCGAAGCTAGCTAGTATACGAGAGTCCGGCCAGGACTGTACAGTTCAAAGTCTTGACGAATGCTGTCGTCGCCAGGTCGAGGAGAGACCAGCGCTGGTGGTGATGAGGAAATACGAGAGCATGTGAATTAACGAAGATCGAAAGAGATTAACGGATTTGGAATCGCTCTAAGAGCGAATGACTGAGCATGAGGAAGTGAATCGAGAATCCCCGGCTAGCCGTACGAACGAATGGAGAAAGCCGAGGCAGAAGGAAGGCACAAGTTTAGGCTGGCGCTGAGAACGAGGAGATGAGGTCTGTGATGGAGAAAGACGTATGAATTTCAGTATTAAGAATGATTAGAGTACAGGAAATTGAGCCAAGTTACTACGGCGTTGAAGGGTGAAGAGAATCGTGGAACGGCGTGAGAAATTCAAACTTTGAATTTGAGATGTCGGATTTTTTTTCAAACATGGTCTCAACTTACAAACTCACTAGTCGGCTTTAGCGGTACAAGCTCGCTGTTTCGAAAAGCATAAAGATGAACTTTTCATTCTGTTGAGACTTAAGTGCCCATGAGAACAATACTCTGCGAGTAACGTAACCAATCTATCCTCAAGCTGAGTCTTGTAACTATACAGTGTGGGTGCTATCAACTTGGCCACGCTTTGGTACACTGTAACAGGCCCATCTCAGGTTGGATGAAGCACACAGTGTCCGGAGATATAGAATAACATCAAGAGGCGAGGGAGTGTTGGATCATGAAGCATTCTCGAAAGATACTGTGGCTACCTCCAGAGAACCGGCCAGAATACAGTGATGTTCGAAGGGGTTCTGTGTAGCAATAGGTTGTGCGTCGGGCTGTGTTCTATTTCTTCGCCTCGCTTCCGATAGCTTATGTCCGTAATCTTCTATAACATGGTTATCTTTCATCCAGAGGTAGCCAACGCAAGCTTCAGTCTATAGTTCTCTTAGCTTCCAAATCTAGATTTGTCAATCCACGATATTGCAGTATTTCTCAAAAAAAGATATTTTAGCTAGGTAGTCTAATTGTGCCACAGATTATTAATATTTTCCCCTCAATCATCCTCAACCAGGTCGCCCATCCAAAGGAGCAACCGTCTTCTGCGGGCGGGACCTTCGCAGGGTCTCAGCAATTACGTGCCAACATCGCCCTCTTGCGGATTAGCTGATATAAGGTGCGTCAACATATCGATTGCAAAACGGCTTCGGCTTTCATATGTTGTCCGGGTTTCTCCGTAAACAGCACAACAGCCAGTACCCATGAACGTCCATGCGACTGACCCAGGCTGGATTGCAAGTAAGCTCTTTGGCAGTCCACCGCTTTTTCGACCACATCAACCCTTAATATGTGGATTTTGTCATTAAAGTCATGGACGCGATTATGACACCATACTTGGAATACATACGTCTCAAGGCGATTATCTCAACTCTTCTTTTTTTTTTTCGAAGGAGGGAACCCGACTGAACCCTTCCCAGACGACTTATTCGCATTCACGTCCAGCGATAACCAGCGCCAGCTCAAAGTCAACGTTTGTAAGTTTCCTAAGTCCTGCCGCAGTTCAAACAGGACTAGGCTTCAACGCAATGGGGCTAACCACTTCAAGGCCGCTTCAAGATCGTCACCGGTGAACCAAGCCCAATTCGACTCAACTGGAATGGAGGCTCTTTTGTCTCTGCAGCACATGGATCAGACGAGCTCTTCTGCTGACGCGTTGCCGATGAGACGAGATACACGATGCTTGACGCTAGCTACGCGTTGGCGTTGGCACCAGAGTATCCGTTTCCCACGGCACTGAAAGATGCAGAAGAACTCGTCTTGCACGTGTTCAAATGGCCGAATGAATACGACGCTCGGGGCATCTTCCTGCCAAGATTTAGTTCTGGTGGAAATCTCGGCCTCGCAGCGGCGGCAAATGCAAAGAAGCAGCGGTCTGACGTTTGGAAAAAGCCATTCGCTTGATCACGGTGTTCTACCCGCCTACTAACAGGACGATCTCTCCCGCAGAAGAAACGACCCTGGACTGATCCCTTCCGTCTGTTCCGCCGGTCCTCGGGGTTCTCATAAACGCCTTTAAGTCTTCCTACCTCCCGCCTGGTGTAGACCCTGCCACCCTCCGGATCTCCGTCCTGGCGGCGGATCCGGATGCTTTCCCCGACCATGTGTTTATCATCACTGCGGAGAAGGACAGACTCGCTGGGGAGGCCGAAGAGTTTGCTGCAAAGTTGCAGAAGGCTGGCAAAAATGTGCTCTTAAAAGCGATTCGACGGCGTTGCGCATGGCTGGGATAAGACAAAAGATGAAGAGTCTAATAACGCGAGAGTTAGATATAAGGCATATGGCCTTGTGTTAAATTCCCGTCCGACCTGAAGTAGTCGAAGCGCATATAGCCTAAAAAGGAGCGCATAATTTTGTGTCGTATCACGATTTCTACGCGTTTTCTACGCGTCTATCCACTTTGTCCATGCCACTCCCTTCCGAATTCCCTGCTCAAGGAGTGCGCTACTTTGGCCTTGTGCTTGGTGCAATCCCTGTAAGATAATTGTTATTTCTATGTAATGGCCATGTTGAAGTTGTTCCAACGAAGGCGCATCACAATGCCAAATTTCTTCTTGGCCATAACTTGCCCCTTATTTTCCCGTTTGGTCACGTATTCACCGTTATGGTACCTCTCACTCATCCGTTTCGTTTGATTCCTGGTGCTCTTCCCCCTTTACGCCTTTTCCTTTCCCAGAACGAAGGATCCCGGAGCTGACAAGAATGCTGCAAGAACACCGATAACACATACCCCATTCAAAAGCCTTATCGTACTTAACAAACAGATCAGGTTTGTTACCACGCTGCTAAATCAGACAATGAGTTTGCGTTTTTCGTCTAGCTAGACCGCCGAACCGTAGCCGCACCGCATCTTCACCTACTTGTCTGCATCGATGACGTTCACGCGCACAGCGAGGGGTTCAGATGGGTTAAAGCTTTACAAGGCGGGTGAAAGCGGTCCTAAGATTCATCCCTTAGCATGTTACGACATGTACATGTTGCCATCGCCAGAACATCGTCAAAACTTCAAAACGCCGCCGGTTTATTATCTTCTAGTCCGCGGTCAGTACCGACACGCGTAGAGTAGGGGCAAAAGAATTCGCAACACCCAGTAAAGAACATGATTCGTCCCCAACTTCGCAAAAACGGATTATAATTAGTAGGTACAATGACCCTTTTCACTACTTCTTGCCTTTAGTACAAGGAAACATCAACCGTATTCCTTAATTTCGTAGTTCTCAGGATCCCTGTCAGCCCCAAGCTCAACATCGTCATAATGAAATTCCTTGAAAAAACCTAAGAGCCACCCGCCCTTATTATCAAGATTAGGGCTTTGTGCTAGCCAACCGGTTTAAAGAGCCGCATACAATATCAGCCTCACGGTTCCAGAGAGCACGAAGCGTCAGTAACACATCTTCAACCATCTCCTATGTTTTCACAAGGTTTGATGTTCCCTTGATCCACTAGAATTACCCAATTCGGTAGGTACGCCCGGGCTAAAGACTATGTAACACAAAATATGTCTTACAAACATTTTAGATCTGGTTATAGGCAATGTTATTCTGTCGTTTATTGTTTGCAAGCCGCCATGGAGGCCTCTTTTTGTTTTCTCCCAAACTACCCACTCTGCAACATTTATCTCTCGGCAGCGCCCACCAGAAGTTTCCGGTATACCATAAGGCTGTAGATATCACTGTCTGTGCACGTCCAACTTGGTTAACCGAAGGCTAAGACGAAGTTTGACCGATGCCTAATAGGAATCTTCAGGAAAGCCAGTTTTATTGTTTAATTAAGGCTTTTGAATCACATCAGAGGTCAAATTCATCCAAGTCCGGGTCTTTACGCGGGTTCCGTGTGTTACGACCCGTAAGACACAACAGGACCAGGGACGCCCTATGGGCGCCTAATGGCTGGGAACATGGACTATGTATGCATAAGGCACGGGAACAGTAAGGTCTCACTCGGAACGGAAGAACTATGGACAAGTCACGTGACGATTAGAGGACCGACGTTCGATAAGCGGTCCTCAGTCGGGACCGACGATGCCAAGGGCGGTCCTCCTCAAGGACCGACGGAACGATGGCGGTCCATGAGAGCCAACAAGAAAGGACCGCAGGACCGGAACTTGTATATAGGACAAGCTCGACCTCGTTGAAGCTTGTACTTCCATAGTTCTTCAGCAATCAATTCTGTGATTTATCTTAGGATATCTTTCAGCCGACTCTCTGTGAATTGGTTAACCTTGTGTTGACCTATCTTGTTGACTTATACGATTGATCACCGTCTAAGCCTGAACCCACTGATTACACCAGCAAGACCCAGTTAGCGTCAAATCTCAGCTTCTGTTAGCAGACACCTCACTGTCAGAAGGCTGGCCGTAACACCGTGGTGCGTAACGGCAGGCGCGACATCATTATCGGCCAACGTTCTGCCCTTCATAGCACGGAAGCAATGTAATACGATGCAAGAAAACTTGGGAACCCTTCACAAACTTGCCAGAAAGACCTCTGTTAGGCCTTCGTCTTTTCGCCGGTTCTTAAAGTTCAGGTAGCTCCTGCTACATAAGACGCATAGTCTCCCTTCGAAACGTCTTTTTCTCAAATACCAGGTCATCTAAATAAAACACCGTGCTCTATGATTTCTGTTGTCGAGGATTTCTACACAATGCTGCCTTAGGTTCTGTTGTAAAAGAATTTCTCAACGCAAGCCAGCCTTGATGTCTAAGTCGTAAAGACACACTACCTCATTATGACGTTCGCTAGATCGGGCATTTCGCCATACTGGACTTCGATGCAAGCCATAATGACGTAGTACCACCATCTCGTCCAAAGAACAGATAGTAATATCGAAATCGAGAGAACAACGACCCAACGGACAGCAGAAAGAGACGGGTGACCGGCGGCGTTTGGAATTTGAGAGGCATCTATTCACGGTGCGAGTGAGACCCGGTCGTCTCAAAAGCGCGGACCCGATTGTAAGGAAGTGGTTCGTGTTGCAGCACAACAGCGCCCTGGTGAGGTATAGAACGCATGGCATACAGTGCAGACAAACCGCAGGGACTAGAAACGAAATTTTGTTGCAACAAAGGGAGATATTATCAGAAACAGGAGGCATGAGACGAGAGAGCGACAGAGAGCGAGAGAGAGAGAAAGAGAAGCACAGTGAGGGTTGTGACTGTGATATCTGGACGCTAGGAAGGCAAAGGAGGAAACTTAGATGGTTTTGTAAACGAAACGAATGACAGGTTAGCGCCTACAGACGAACGGCTGGTCCATGTAAACGGAAGGCTAATTAGTTCAGTATCGGGAATGCTCAGACGTGGTAACGAGCGGCAAAAACAAAACATACAACACCAGGTATTCGCTGGTCGTCACCGACCCAACTACTAATCCGGCCCTCATTGNTTCTATGGGAGAGCGGACGGGATCCCGAGTTTTCCAATGGGTATGGTCGTATGTGCTAGATTGTGGACGGAATGAGAATCATATTGGAACACTGAAGAGTAGGTTGTCATCACTCAGACTTTAAACGCCGTTGCTCGTTGGCCTACCTAGCCTATCAGTGGTTGTTCGTCTCCATATGAGTCCGGGTTCATCTAGAAATAACATGACCGTAGAATGCAAAGCTCAAATGGGCATTGTCCGGACTCTTTCGCATCTCGGACTCGGTGTGGTTGATCCTTCTTTGAGTATGGATATTAACAGGATAAGAGTTGGTTGAGGTCAAGTCTCCCGCATTCCATTGGTCCGCACCCCTGCAGCACTAACAGGGTCGTCATTGGTGGGGTTTAGGAATTAAGGGTGTGCTTCAATCCTCCCCAATCCCCCACCATCAAACAGCCAAATCCATAATTTCAACATCAACAAGCACATCGACTCTGTGCAGCCAGGTCAGGATGGGAAAGAACGACAAGAAACCCGCCGATAAGAAGGACGGAGGGAAGTCTGCCGGCGGCAAAAAAGGAGGAAAGGGCGAGAGCGAGGACAAGGGGGGCAAGGCTAAGGGCGCGCAATCCATCAACGTCAGGCACATCTTGGTGAGAGATCCGTTGCATGCCTGCGCCTTTTATTTTTCCTTCGTGAAACGTTGATCTGACTATGAAATCTAGTGCGAGAAGCATGCTAAAAAGGAAGAGGCTTTGGCCAAGTTGAGGGACGGAACCAAGTTTGACGAGGTCGCAAGAGAGTTCTCTGAGGACAAAGCAAGACAAGGTAAGTCTCGTTCTCACTTTAACAAATTGGCATGGATGAGATTTGCGTGCTAATCCAACGGCCGGACAGGTGGCTCCCTCGGCTGGAAAACAAAGGGAAGCCTGGACCCTAGATTCGAAGATGTCGCCTTTGCTTTGGCCTCGAGCACAACGGCAAGCCCGGTCTACGGTGAAGCTAAGACGGAGTTTGGGTATCACATCATCATGGTATGTCTCACCTCTTGGATTCTTAATGTCTGGTGTCGCGGGCTCGACGACAAGGCACAACACACTAACTGCCAGGACAGGTTGAGGGCAGAAAGTGAACCAACCTTTCAGGTTTCAAGTCCGTGGCAACACAATACATAGCAATAAATAAATCACGATCAAGTCGCAGCATCAACGTTTGGTTTGGTTCAAGAGTGCCCAATGCCGTTTCTCTTCCTTTTGCCCTAATGCAAGGTGACCTGACTTCCAATGGTGGAGTCCTCCATTTTTTGTTTCCGAGATGCCAGCTGAAGAAGCTAGAGTACAACCGAAAGAATCGTTCGTAGCGGCGGCTCCAAATTTCACCACCGACCCTCTATACCCTTCTCCCCGTCGTGACGCCCAAGTTCAAATCATGAAAGCCGTAACCAGATTTACTGCTCGGTCTGGAAGTAGTTGAGAAGGATGGAGCGCTCCTGGGACTCCTCACCCCAGTCCTTGACGACGACGCAAGAGCAGTTGACGACCTTGCGGGCGTTGCCCTCACGGTCCAACACGCCTGTAGGACCGCATCAGCATCATTGATCTTTAATTATCGTGTAAAGCGGTCGCATTTCCGTTAGGTTGTTACTTACAGAGACCAGCCCACTCGCCGAGCTGCTTGCCGTCGGGAACCTTGATCAGGGGGATCTTGTGCTCGGAGCAGAGAGCAATGACAAGCTTCTTGTAGGCCTCCTCCTCGCAAGCCTCGTTGAGGACGCACATGTGGGCCTGGCGGCGGTCGAGGGCCTTGGAAGCCTCACGGAGACCGCGGGCGAGACCGTCGTGCATGAGGGCGAGCTTCAAGACACCCTTGAGGGCGTCAAGAACGGACATCTGGCCCTTGGAGCCAGCATCGGCGGAAACCTCGACCTCCTCGGCCACCTCGGGGGCGTTGTTCTCTTCTACGTCCGACTGTGATAATTGCGCGCAAGGCCAAAGGTTAGCGACCAATTTCTTTCAAGAGCCTTCATCGTCGTCGCTCCACTGCCCGCGGCGTAGTTGTCCCTTCATACATGCCCTACATACCTGCCTGCCTGCCCGCCCGCCCGCCGACGTTCATTCAATTGATGAATGGCGCACATAACAGGCTGACGTGGTAGGAGGAAGCCAAGGCAAGCATTGTTCAAAGGGAATTTCCCATCGATGACTCACCATCTTGAATGTTTTCGTCAAGTTCGTGTCGGTGCGATCCTCGAAGAGTTCGTGTTGTAAATGTGATATGGGTTAGTTTATGAATAAATGAACTTCTGCCGTGGTCGCGGGTTCAGAGCAGCGGGAAAAAAGTGACAGGAGGTTTGTGTGCTGCAGATAGTCATCGCTTATTGGCTGGAGGGCGGGGTTAGGCAGGGCATTTTTCCTTGTGCACAGACCATCTCCAGGCCACAACAATTTTGAAGTGATTTTTTTTCGTTTTTTCCCCCCATGGGTCGGGGAGAGAGGGGTGGGCCCGCTTAGAGAGAGTATGTGTGCGTGCGTTTGTGTGCTGGTGTCTTTTTTTTTCAGAGCCTCGCCTTCCCTTTTCAACTCCGATCTTTTCGCACACCGACACGCATCGCCAACCACCTTCAGCGGCACCACTTCATCAACGAGGTATGTATGAAATAGCAACTCGCAATGGCGACTTGATCAAAACAGGAACTCTTGCCTTTTCCTTGATGCCGGAGGGGAGCAATCAGATCGAGTCGTTAATGCTGTCTTGACGAGACGGTCGACAATGGCGCGAACTACTTCGCGGCCTCTTGAGTTCTGAACCTGGACGAAGACAATGTGCGGTCCTTGGGCCGCTCACCCTTGCCGACAACGTCTACGACGACGAACAACGACGACGATGACATCTGATACGCTCCTCGTCTTCAGCAATGGGCTGGCAGAACCCTCCTCGAGATCCAAGTTTGCCTGGGAGGGCACTCTCCACGCTCAAAAGGCCTCGGAAGGCTAACATACCATTTTTCTTCGTCGGCAGATACCTCATTTCCAAAATCAAGACTTGAGAATCTCCGCATTCGCCAACCGTCAAGATGGTCCGCACCTCCGTTCTCCACGATGCTCTCAAGAGCATGAACAACGCCGAGAAGGCCGGCAAGCGCCAGGTCCTCATCCGCCCCAGCTCCAAGGTCATCGTCAAGTTCCTCCAGGTCATGCAGCGTCACGGTACGTGAAGATACTTTTCTGCTACACACACACTCTCTCTCTTTCCCCCTCTTCCGCTCTTCTCCGCGATACACCTGTGCATGTACATTCGGTATGATAACTAGGGCGAACGTCTTTTTCACTCCCACGACCCAGCCCCTATAAGTTGCCGATATATTGAAACCTGCGGAGACTTACACCTTTTTCTGATTTCACCTCGTGATGATTAAGTTTTAATCTTCCGCAACAAATGCTAATTGGAACTCTAGGCTACATTGGCGAGTTCGAGGAGGTCGATGACCACCGCTCCGGCAAGATCGTTGTCCAGCTCAACGGCCGGTAAGTTCACAATCTGTCTACCCACGGGTCAAAGCAAACCTAACGCGCAACGCAGCCTCAACAAGTGTGGTGTCATCTCCCCCCGCTACAACGTCCGCCTCGCCGACCTCGAGAAGTGGGTTGTCAAGCTGCTGCCCGCCCGTCAGTTCGGCTACGTTATCCTGACTACCTCCGCTGGTATCATGGACCACGAGGAGGCTCGCCGCAAGCACGTTGCCGGCAAGGTCATCGGCTTCTTCTACTAAGCGGGTTGGGAACCAAAGGAAAAAGACTCGTTGATGAAGCAAAAGGGGGCATGGAATACCGGCGTTTGGGGACAACTTGTGTTAGCCATGGCTGATACCAGCGAAAGCTATTGAGCTAGGATCTCATTTACACCAAAAGCAATGAACTTCAAGCAAGACCCCAACAATACGAGCCAACATTTCATGTGCCATTTTGAAAGGCCCACCCTAATTTTTTTTTTGAGGACTGTTGTGCGACGCTTCGTCGATTGTGTGATTCTTCCGATGAGAACCCCTCCTGGGCATTTTTCGAGACTGATCTCTGAGGCAGTCGACTGGGGACGCTGGACTATGAGGAGAGGCTACAGAGGACGAAAATCAGAGGCAGGGTTCAACCTGCAACACTATGTCTATCACAGCACAGAGTGCTTCACGGAGTTCGAGGCCCGAGACTAAGCACTCCGTGGTCGTTTATAACCTCCGATTTCGCCCCCTTTGTTCTCATCATCCACTGTCCATATAACAGCAAGGAGTTAACAGCAATGACAAAACCAACGAAAATCGGTACCTGTGGACATGATGCCTTGGGATCTTCGACCATGGAGGATCTTGCGGTGCTGGCCTAGTCCAAGCTTGTACAGGGGGCGTGGTGAAATCATGACTCAAATCGAGGGCCGTCAATCGAAAGTATCATGTCAAGGCGTCCTCAATGGTTGAGACAGATTGCCAACTGAACATTCCAACCATCATGGTGTTTCCGAGCTAGGTTCGTGAAAACTCATAGAGCTTGCAACTAATATTGGTTTGTCGAGGTACTTATCAGAAGAAGCCTCGATTACCACGATCTAACAAACCGCCGAAGTCTTCGATCCCATATTATAGAATTATCTTGAAGGACCCTTACGGGTTCAAGAAACTGCAGGCCCATCGACGCATGGAGTTCAATCTCGACTCGGCGCGGAGTCGGGGCAAGCCTTGCAAAGAGGATATGAGGGACGGCATAACGATGCCCAAATCTGCGGTCAAACACATAAACCGCACAGTAAAGGCGCATGGATCAAAGTGGTCATCATTAGTTGCTTATCCTGTTGTCGCTCTCCTCAGTCGCCCTCTGCGTCATTGTCTCCTTTCTCTGCCATACCTGCTTCACCGAAACATCACTTTGGGGAAGAGTAGACGAGCTGATGGGACCATGCTTGCGGTCGGGTTTTCCATTCGTAGGTCTTATCGAACGAAATCTCGGGGACGATATTGTTTCATGGTCTGTGGCTTGACTAATATTTTTCTTTTGCGGGAATTGCATCTGCTTGCGAAGCTTGCGTGGTAAACGGCCAGCACAAGTACAAAAAGCATACCAAATAACTAGTAACGGGACGACTGATGCGGGGATCGCCTCTTGATGGTGGTCTGATATGCACTACCCGTGGATTAGAGGCATGAGGGGAATGGCGTGACTCCCGCAGCGGAAGTACATTTCGTGGTTGAATACCTTTTAAAAGCTCCAAGTATTTTATTTATGGCTCTAGGTTGGTCATCATGACCGCGTTGAGGGTTGCGCACTGGCAGTCCTGAGGATAATGCAAGGTGGGATGACAGAAAGCCGAAGCTAATTGGCAAAAACGCTAGTTGGTTCGACTGCTACGAGCAGAAAACAGTATCTTTGGTATCCTGGGAGTGCCACGGTTACATTCCTATCCTCCAAGCCGGAGATATCTCCGTGGGGTTACGGCCAGGGGCCCTGAAGCCAAGTAGGGGGCATGTTTCCGGGGTTTATTTCCTGTAGTCTAAGGGGGTTTGGGTCTTCATTGTTTGTGATGTTGTTTGTCACTGATAGCTTCAGTCTTTTTCTCTTGAGCAGACCGTGATCATTGATAGCATATCGAACGTCAACTATCGCCTTTGACCGATTACCGTTGTGCAACCCTTGTGTGACGGAGGTACACAGAGAGGTAGCCACTGCTTGTACCATGGGCGGTGGCTTCAACGCCTTCTGGTTCTCCCGTGCTCCGTCCCGCAGCCTCCCGTTGAAAAGTGCCGAGCTGCTGAAGCTAACGTCCCACCGTCCCTAAACCACCTTAGTTGTCTTGTCTTTCCCAACGGTGATTGTCTTCGTCTTCTAACCTCATTTATCTTACTGCTACATTGAGCCTGCCGCCT
Source organism: Colletotrichum chlorophyti (assembly GCA_001937105.1). NCBI lineage: Eukaryota > Fungi > Ascomycota > Sordariomycetes > Glomerellales > Glomerellaceae > Colletotrichum > Colletotrichum chlorophyti. The sequence goes on from MPGH01000203.1 coordinate 106,727, forward strand.
GCACCGATAATCTAGCCCAGATGAACCCCAATCCCGGGAACGCTCTCCCAGACGGAGAGGATGGTGTGGGCTACTGTTGTGCCCAGCCATATTTGCATCCCCCCAGCTAAGCTACTGCAGATTACCACAGTCCTTGCTTCGGATGAGGTGATAATATGTATTACAAAGGTGCTGATTTCTTTTTCTTCTTGTTGATCGGCGAAGCACGGCCCCACTAGGAGGCCTGTTCGATGACGACGTTGGCTCGGCCTATTCAACCTCCTGGGCTTAGGTCTCAACCTCAACTACTCACGCGTCCCGCGCGACTTGCATTTCCTTCTTTTCATCCCACTGCCGGGTCGGACGTCTATATTTGGTCTGGGCTTCTGTCCATTTGCCCGCCTCTAGCGTAAGGTAGGTCAAATGAAACCTGGCAGTATCCAGCCTTCTCCATTAGGTGAGGTCTCGAAGATTGCACTACGTAGTAGATGCCGGCCTGACGAGGGTCCCTAGCATCATTCCATCCCAATAACAATCCCGGTCTTGGTTCTGAGGGTGAGTAACGACGCCAACCGGCCTACCAATCCTTGATGGGCTTTTCTTCCTCAACTTTGCGTTCGTCATGGCTTCGTTGGGCACCCGAGAGTGTCCAGCTTGCTGGTAACTTCCATTCGGTTAAGGAGATGGGGTCCAATACTCACATCTTGTTCCAGCTTCTCCTCCGAGGTGTCCCGTCTGGCAGCAGTTGTTGCAAACCAATGTTTTTTTGTACCTACCATTACGTATGCCGTGCAGCCGTCTCCCAACATTCATCCTCTTCGATGCTTCCCCTCCACCTTTTCCGGCACCGTCCGACAATCACTATGCGACAACTTCGTTGCTTGCGCTTTTTTTCTTTGCGGTTATCTAATACTGTTAGGCCGAGATGAAGTGTCAGCATTTCTGGCGCACGATTTTATCTAGACTTGAGATGACGGCATTGCTCGGACTGGCTTCGATCTTCTTGCTTTCCAATGAACCAAGTGTCTTGGCCCAGCCTCTTTAATGCACTGCCGGTCTGGTCCAACCACGTTCCCTGGCCTCTTTGTACTACGCTGTCCTTACCACCCCTAAACCGAGCACTGCTCTAGTGTGCTTTTGCAAAGCCATGCCCAGACCATGTTGTCTAAAAACGACCTCACATACGTACTACGTCGTGAGAAAAGCTGGATCATCGCTGGTTCCACCGTCGAATCTGCCGACGAGCCTACTCCACCCCACCTTGAGGCACAAGATGCAGCCAAGGCGTACTATGAGCACACAACATCAGAGCCCCCGGGCCTAGCGCTTCCGCGGTGAATCACAACAGCGAGCTCTCTAATCTGACCGTATTTGACACCCTCTTACATTTTGCCCCCCTCCTTTTCAAGAAGAGCTTCCTGAGATGAATATGATGCTAATGCTCTCCAGTTCATGACAGAAGACGATAACGAGCAGTGCTGTTCTGCCCAGACTGTGAATGGTTTGGTCACTTGGGGAAGTGTACGAGGGCACTTACATTTGATGGAACGATACACGGCTACCGCCTTCCCTGACTGTCTCCAAGTACCCAGTCCAAAAACAATCTATCCTGCTTCAATCCATCCGGGCCATTGACCGAGTCCATCGTGCCATGCCCCTGCCACCCTCGTTTGTCGTTAGGTGGTAAAGATCCATCGGCCAGACCAAGCTCCTGGAACCTTTAAGTTGTGTGTCTGCCCATCCTAAGTCGCCCTTCCACTTACTTAAAGTCTTGGTCATCTCTCTTTCTCGTCGCTACGAGGTAACACCTTTGCCCAGCATTATCGATTGTCTTACCTCAGTCTCACAGAATAGAACAGGGAGACTTCATCCTCGCAGGTAAATCGGCATCCAGCTGGTCCCCCCACCAAACATGCACGCCAAACATCTATTGGCCAGCCTTGGTCTGGCTGCCATCTGTTCTGCCGGATGCCCCTTCGCAGACCCGGCCAACGTCAAGGCGCGAGCCGAGGACGATGGCTCACGCAACCACCTTACCGACTATGAGATAGACGACTCTGACGGCGATCCATATCTCACATCCGACGTCGGTGGTCCCATTGAGGATCAAGTCAGCTTGAAGGCTGGTGTTCGAGGCTCGACCTTGCTTGAAGACTTCATCTTCCGTCAAAAGATTACCCACTTCGACCACGAGAGAGTATGCCACTCTCCACGCGCGCCAGTAAGTTGTCCTAGCTGACCTTCACTTTCACAGGTCCCTGAGCGAGCTGTCCATGCCCGAGGCGCCGGGGCCTATGGAACTTTCACCAGCTACGGCGACCACAGCAACCTGACCGCCGCCTCCTTCTTGAGCGAGCAGGGCAAGAAGACGTCCACGTTTGTGCGTTTCTCGACCGTTGCCGGTTCCAGAGGCAGTGCAGATACTGTCAGAGATGTCCACGGCTTTGCTACTAGATTGTGCGTTTCCTCACGAGTGGCACCAGTTGAAGACAACGACTAACGAAAATAGCTATACGGACGAGGGCAACTTTGACATTGTCGGAAACAACATCCCTGTCTTCTTCATTCAAGATGCAATTCAGGTAGGACGGATAATAATCTTCTCGTTGGCGGGGATTGCAATCCTGGACATGAGATGGTAACATTCCCTGAATAGTTCCCAGATCTCATCCATGCTGCGAAGCCGGATCCTCGAAGCGAGATCCCTCAAGCTGCAACTGCCCACGATTCTGCATGGGACTTTTTCAGTTCTCAGACCAGTACCCTCCACACCCTGTTTTGGGCTATGGCTGGGTATGGCATCCCCAGAAGTTACCGCCACATGGTGAGTGGTACCCAATGCATTTCTGCAACCTCAATTGACACGCATAGGATGGCCACGGTGTTCACACATTTCGTGCGGTGACGGACGACGGCAATACAAAGCTCATCAAGTGGCACTGGAAGACTCTGCAGGGGAAGGCCAGCTTGGTCTGGGAGGAGGCCCAGGTCCTGGCGGGCAAAAACGCCGATTACCATCGCGAGGATCTTTGGGACGCTATTGAGTCTGGGAACGGCCCTGAATGGGAGCTATGCGTGCAGGTTCTTGAGGAAGAAGACGCCCTCAGGTACGGTTTCGACTTGCTGGATTCCACAAAGATAGTACCTGAGGAGATTGCCCCTCTCCAGAGACTCGGCAAGATGAAACTTGATGCCAATCCCGTGAACTACTTTGCAGAGACTGAGCAAATCATGGTGGGTGGTCTACTTCTCCGGTGTACAAAGGCACAGCTAACTGGTTTTAGTTTCAACCAGGACACATCGTCAGAGGCATCGACTTCACCGAGGACCCTCTTCTGCAAGGCCGCATCTTCTCGTACTTGGACACACAGATCAACCGCCACGGCGGCCCCAACTTTGAGCAGTTGCCAATCAACCGTCCGATAACCCCAATCCACAACAACAACCGCGACGGTGCTGCCCAGAACTTCATCCACCGGAACAGATACCCTTGTAAGCATCTCTTCACTTTTCGAGGTTGGGCATTTCGCTGACCTGAATAGACACCCCGAATACCCTGAACAGAGGTTTCCCGGCGCAGGCAAATCAGACTCGAGGAAACGGTTTCTTCACTGCCCCGGGACGTACCAACAACGGGCACTTGGTTCGTGAGACCTCCGAGACTTTCCTGGACCACTGGACCCAGCCGCGCCTCTTCTACAACTCCTTGACACCTGCCGAGCAGCAATTTCTTATCAATGCGATTCGGTTCGAGACCAGCCATCTCACGTCGGAGCAAGTTAAGAAGAACGTTCTCACCCAACTCAACAAGATCCATAATGATGTTGCGAACCGTGTTGCCGAGGCTTTGGGCTTGGGATCTCTGGAGCCCGATTCGCAATATTACCATGACAACACCACCCAGGGCCTGTCGATCTTTGGCGAAAAGCTCCCAAAGATTGCGACATTGAAGGTTGGAGTTCTTGCCAGCATTTCGGCCGATAACTCCGTGAACCAGGGCCAGACCTTGAAGGGCTTGTTTGCCGCGGACGGTGTCATTGTGACTGTCATTGCTGAAAAGCTGGCGGATGGCGTCGACTTGACGTACGCACAAGCTGACGCCACTGCCTTTGATGGTGTCATTGTGGCCAGCGGTGCCGAGGGTCTGTTCAACGGAACCATCAAGTCTCCTCTCTACCCGGCTGGTCGACCTGCACAACTCGTCATCGACTCGTACAGATGGGGCAAGCCTGTCGCTGGTGTTGACACGGCGCTCAACGAGTCGCCATCGCTTGGTGTCGAGGCTGGTGAGGGCGTCTACACATCTGGTGACTTGAACGAGGTTGTGGATGAGTTCAAGGAGGGTTTGGCGACGTTCAGATTCACCAGCCGCTTCGCGACGGATTAGGCATGTCCATTGTAATTTGGAAACCTCTTTTCTTCGTGCTCATAATTCATGCCTCAAACTCTCCCCAGGACGTAGCAAAGTTAGCCCCTTTTAGTTTTAGGTATTAGTACATACAACTCCTCTTTTACGAACCACGACGTCCATCTCTGATACTCGCGTGCCATAACCCATTTCGAGAGCATGTGGTAGTTTCCTTCACATCAGACGAAGCAGACTCCATCCAGCATTGACCTGGCAAGATGCAATCAAGATCGATCAGGATTTTCGATGAGTTTGTTCGTCGATTGTAGTATGCAAACAAAACTGACAATGACCTCGGCCTGAACGCTGGAGTTGACGCATTCTCGAGGGAGCTTATATTCCTTAAGAAGCGAGGCGGCCGCCGACCTTGGTTCATCTCAACATGGCTGTTGGAACTCTTGCGTTTTGAACTCGCTCACCCATCCCCCAAAACGAGTACTTCTCACCACATCATGCGACTTTTCGTTTGCCCCTTTGTCTCCTTTTCCCTCTTCGAATTCTTTATTTCGCCGTCCCCGTCGTGGCTGTCGACCCAGTTCTCGACCTCGAGGTGCTCAGATAATTGCGCTGTCTAAACGGCATGGTCCGCACTGATGTATGTTTGCCTGTCTATACTCCTTCGCAGGAACGACACGAGACGAGAGTAAGGAACAGCAGTATCGAACTCTACAGAGTACAACAACAGCAATGACAGCAATAAGGAGCAAGAAAGTTGACGGGAAGTTGATGAGGTTTCAATTGCTTTGAGGGGGAAACAAACGCCTACCCATTGGGATTTCTTTTTCCCTTTCCGCCCCGCCTCCCCTTGTTGAAGGAGTAAGATGTACCCCGATCATGCATATAATAATAGTAAAACACACAAAAACTTTACATCGTGCTGTCGTCGCTACCCTTGGCATTATCGTTTCGTTTGGGGGGGACTCCTGGGAATTCTCCTCTCTCGAATGTCAAAAAACAACACAGCCGTCCCCTTTCGTCGTGATCATCATAGGCTTTTTTCGCCGTCCGTTCCCGTCCGTTCCGGTAGTTGCGGCGGTAGTCGTAGGAGCATCTTACATGACAGGGAAAACCTATCTGCCTTGAGGTCTCGAACTGGCCATCTCGCCGTAACGTCCGCGGTGCTGTGTCGTATCGTACGCCTGGAGCACCCTTGTCTGACTTTCGTCTGCCTGCGAGAAGGCGTACCCGCGCTGCTTGCGCATGCGCTGCACTTGGCGCACCTTGCGGATTGCCTTTTGGAATTGCTCCATCCTATGCGGAACATTAGCAAACTGTAAATTAATGCTACGTAAAGGATTGTGGGACAACCAACCTAGGTCTGTAATCTTGGATGTTGTACTTCTGAATCTCTTGAATGTGGTGATAGGTCTGCGGCATGTACATGCGCTTGGCAAATTTCCAAGCAAAGTCACGCAGAAGGCACATGATCGCCAGCGCGATGGTCTGCAGCCAGAAGACGGGGCTGCTGTATAGCTTGGGAATGACGCCGTGATACTCGGCCGAGAAGGGAATCATGGGTGCGACGGTGCCGTATAGTGCGATGAAACCCCACCAGAAGAGCATGCTCCCTGGGATCGCAATGACATGGTACTTGGTCCAGTTGTTTGTGATCAGGGCAGCTTTGCCAAGGACAGTGAGCAGGACGGCCGCGTACAGGGCCGTACCCCAAACCCAGTGGCCAGCAATCTGTCCGTCACCCTGGATGAGGTCGCCGTACCAGATAAGCTGGCCGAAAACGTACAGAATGATAGAGTGGTAAATAGCGTTGGCGACCCATTCGGCAAAGATTTTGATCTTGAAAAATTGGTTTTGTTGGCCCATGCAGTACAGCTGCGGGTAACGGTCAAGGAGTCGTGCAGATATGAATTGGTCGAGGATACCCAAGGCGAGGGGGGGCAAGACGGTGTAGAAGACGTTGTAGAAGGAAAGAGTCCAAGACTCATAAATAACCGCACCGGAGAAGACGTTTTGGAAAGTGTACTAGTCAGATCAGTAAGCCGAGCTGTTTGAAAAGTGAGGTGAAAACATACCCAGAACTGTGTCATGTACAAGGTGATGTTCTTGTAAAAGGAGAAGAGAATGGTCTTGGCGACGCGCTGATAACTCCAAGCCCCGTGCACGAGCAACAGCTTTCTAAGGTATCGGAATTGACCAATGGAGACGTCGGCGCTTCGAGCAGCTTGAAGACCCTCCATACCGCTGATACCAACGCCAATGTGGGCAGCTTGGATCATAGAAACATCGTTTGCGCCGTCACCAATCGCGAGCAGGATAGAGTCCTTCTTGTACTTCTTGACCAGCTTGACGACGAGGGCCTTCTGAAGGGGGGACACACGACAGCAAATGACCGCCTTGCACATGGTGGCGAGATCAAGAAAAAGCTTCTCCATGTCCTTCTCTAAAGCGTAGGTCAGAGACTTGCCGTCGATAATGAGGGCCAATGTTTCAGTTTCAATTGTACCGTCGCCCTGGGTCCTGATTGCGTCAAGCTTCTTCTGGAGGTTGTCACGCGTTGCTTCGGCGCTTTCCTCGTTGACAATAAGGAGCATCATGTCTTCGCTGAGCAGCTTGCAACTCATTCCGATGTTGATGGCAGTCTCCTGACGATCACCAGTCAGAACCCACACCTTGATGTTGGCCTGCTGGAGAGTATGAATTGTCTCCGGAACACCATCTTGCAAGCGATCTTCAATAGCGGTCGCTCCGAGAAGATAGAAACCCTGCTCAATGATCTCGGCTGCCTTGTCGAGCTCATCAGCACGGTTGCCACCAACAGTCGTGGATGCCTTTTCGAAGATCTGGTACCACTCCTGGAAATCTTGCTCAGGAACCTCACGCATCGCGAGACAAAGCGTCCTGAGACCCTCCGATGCGTACTCTTCGAGATGGCGCAGGGTAGCCTCAACATGAGGGTTCTGGTCGTTTAGACGTTCGAGGATGACGGTATCGGCTCCTTTGCAGTAAACGCGGATCTTCCCATCAGGGCATCGGTAAATGGTCGACATTCGCTTTCTGGTGGAGTTGAACTCGCAGACAGCCAAAAGCTCATACTCAAGTTCCCGTCCTTGAGCTTCAATGAAGACAGATCGTGGCTTGCGATCCGTGAAGACATATCCAAGCGCGGCCGCGCCTTCGACAAGCGCACCTTCGTCAGGCGAAGCTGCCTGGTATTTGATTTTTCCGCCCTTTTCCTCGCTTCTCTCAGGAATAACAGTATGGCAGGTGGCCAGCAGAGCCAGGAAATGGTCGATCACGGGAGCCGTCTCGTGACTCTTGAGGTTTTCCGCAAGTCTCTTGTAGTCGTGGATGCCCACCTCGACGCCATCCTGAATCGTTGCCCGGAGATCCTCTGGTACATCCTCGGCGTATTGGATTCCTCCGATCGAGGCTTGCTTGAACTCCATCATGTTACAGGTGAGCGTACCCGTCTTGTCGGAAAAGACATACTCGACCATGCCGAGTTCCTCAACCAAGCTGGAGGTTCTGCAGTTTGCAGGAGTGTCGGTCTTGTCGTAATAGATGTCCAGGTCATCGTTGATGAGAATGCCATGCCAATACTTGACCATCTCCAGGGTAACAAATAGTGAGATAGGCACAAGGGATGAGAATAGCACCCAATATGTGACCATATCCTTGAAGAACGTCCTGATAATATCGCTAGCAGAGCCAGTGGAGTCGAGCATCAGATAGGAGAGCGCGTCACCATCGACCTTGCGCTGAACAAGATCACCGACAGTGCAGATGACACTCAGAACAAGGAGGATACCAACCAGGACCAGAACAAGGATGTTCAACTTCTTCTCGACCTTTGTACGCTTGATTGGCGCAGCAGTGGCATTGCGCATGAGCTTTGTCTCATGCCCAGTGAAGACAACAACACCGTGAATCCAGGGCGTGTTACGCAGAGTGGCACCACGTAGGAGGAGCTGTTCCGGGTTTAGAGGTAGCTCCTTCTCGCCACCCCCAGCCTGCATTGTCAAAGTAGCCTCGTATGTGTACAGGCTGCTGTTGGGCTGTTCCGACTTGATTCTTCCACCCAGCCGGCTCAGCTCACTAGAGCTGACCATAGTGCATGTCTCAGGCAAAGCTTGCTTGATCTTCAGATTGGTCTCTCCATCGAGGTTGGCTGTTTCAATGTAGCACAAGCCTTCTGGTTCGGAACTCGCGAGGAGGACCAAGTCGGCGGGGAAAGGCTCTTCTGACTCGACGCGGATGATATCTCCCACGGCAACGTTGATCCATTTTGTCTCCTGAAACGTAGTGCCTCGCAAGACACGCGCCTTGGATGTGTTCAACGCGTTATCGGCCTGTTTTCTACGGTAATCTTCCACCAACTCCTTTCCTGCGGAGACCATCATGACGATGAAGAGTGGGATGATTGTCGTATACCGATTGGTCGGCGAGAGGTTGGGGATCTGTTGTAGCGCAGCCGTGAACAAGAAGAAGATGTTGGCGAACTTTGAAAACTGTTCAAACAGGAACTTGGGAAGGAAGGTCGCGACATTGTACTTGGCTGTCGAGATGTGGTTGTCGACGTACTTATTCGCAGCATTCGCGGGCGGGTTATTGAGGTGGATCATTCTCGGGCCTAAAGTCGACGGGTCTGGTTTGCTTCGGCCAAAACCAAATTTGAAGTTGCTCACGTCAAACTTCTTGCCCTGTTTTGCTTGCTGGTCGAGACCTGAATCTGTCCGCGCGCCGCCAGCCTCGGTCAAGGGCAGGTCCATCTCCGAGTATCCTTGGCCCATACCAAGTCTGTTCTTCACGCGGCCGAAAAAGCCTCCACCCATGCTGAGAACGCTGTTACGATTCCGGGCATTGGCCCTGGCTGCCGAATCTGCGACGTTATTGGAACTCGCGGCTCCTCCTCCCTGTTGGTAATATGAGTCGCCTCCGTCTGGGTAGTCGTCGAAGTCGTCGGCGTATCGTTGGTAATTGTTCAGTTCTGACGTCTGACTGTAGTGTCTCTGCATGTAAGGACCGGAGGGTGCGCCGCCGCTGGTTCCAGGTGGTGACATGGGACCACCGGGCAATGGCCTCAATGCTGAGGGTTGCTGTGCACTGTAGCCTCCTGCTCCTCCGCTACCGCCAACAAAGTCATCGTAGGAAACCGAAGGGCGACCCTGTGGTTGATCTTGGTCATGGTTGTAGGATCGCAACAAGTCGTCATCGTTGACTGCAGATCTTTGTCCTCCTCCATACACGGGCTGGTCATTTTCCAGATCCAACAACAAATCATTATTGGAGGGTCCTCCTGGAAGACCTCCTGTCGGTCGTCCAGCCATGACGGCAGGGCTGAGTGGTTGAGTGGTTGATCAGTGGGCACGTTTCGAAGTGGCCAGCATGCGCGAAGTCGGATCGGGTGCTTGAATTAGGGACTTTATCGTGGTGTTTCCGGGCACATGAATGAGGGAGCGATGGAGTCGAAAAAGGATGGTGGGTAGTGGATGATGGGAGGCACTGGATTTTTCGGAAGACTGTTCGGTGGGTTGTTGAGGTTCACAAGGCACCTTGTCCGCAACAGCGAGGCGACGATGGCGACGCAGCGACAGCGACAATGACCGAACGACGATAGCTGCAGGTGAGGTTGACACCGCAGCTGGGCGTTGGCAGCTGACGGGGGCAGAGGGGAAAAAAAAGAAGTGGTCCAGCAATCCGTATTTCTTGCAGCACAGCCTCCTTCTGGCGCAGGATTAGGATTACACAGTGGTCGTCGGCGGCTTCGCGCTACGTCAATGGGCGGAGCGCGCGCAGAGTGGTGTAAAACCGAACGAAGTGAGAGGCGACGTAAGGCCAAGCAAGATGAGGTACCTAAGGTAGGTGAAGTAAGGTACCTGAACCTGAGGTGATGCGAGGTGATGCCAGGTGTGGTCAGAGTACCCGTTTGGGTAGACGAAATGGAGGCGGCAGTAGCAGATGCGCTCCAAGAGAATAAAGAGCAAAAGCAACGCAGTCGCTATGATTGGTTTGCAGCGATCGAAGAAACGGTCAAGCCGAAGGGTGAGGGAGCGAGGGAGGTGAAAGGCGCCGTAGAGACCGGAAGCCGAGGGTTTGTGAGAACGAATGTTCAGGTTCGAAGTCGGGGCGTGTCGTCGGCAGGAAGGGTGGGATCTGCGGGATGGTCGTGTTTGAGGTGCTGACGGCGCTTGAACCGGGCAGTGGCAGTTCGAGGGAGCGATTGAAAACCAACCTGCACCAAAGGACGGGTCCCCCCCAATACGCGGTCAATGGGCGATGACCTTAGGTTAAGGTACTCCTAGACCTTGCAAGATGGTTTTGGGGGTGGCAGGCAAGCAACAGCGCAGCGGGGCCACTCTGGCAGGGCGGAAGCACATCAAAGGGTCCAGTCAGTGATGAGGTGGCCCCAGCTGTCATGGCAATGCTCTCTCTCTCTGTTAATTATTGTTGCGTCGTTTGGCGAGGATGCTTTGCTGTCCACTCCGCCACGGCTTTTTTGCTGTGAAGCGGGAGTCGCAATGGAACAGGGTACATGGCTGCGCATGTTTCTACCTACCGTGCTACCTACAACGTCTAGCAGGGTATCTTACGTACCGCCGTACCGTCCTGGTTGGCGAGACCACGACTGGTGTCTTCTCCACACAAAGGGGCACGTGGGGCTTGTTGCTATTCGTGGGCCATTTCCTAGTGGCCAATGTCTCTTCCCCCAGTCTGATGTGAGTTTGGTTGCCTTGGGACTGAATGAACATCCGTCACCTCCATTGGACGTCTACCTGCCTTCCGAGTTGTACCTTATTGTTCGTCGTATTCCAATAGGACGAGCAAACCGAGCAATACCGTCTACTCGAGCCATGTCAATTACGACGACGGGGCAGACCGAATGGGTTTCACCTCATGATTGATTGCATGTTGGCAGGAATGCGCCTAAGGAGATAGCCCTTCCCCTCAGCTTTCGCACGGAACCTCGGGCCCGTCACTCAATCAGCCACCTGCCACTGCCACGATAATTGAGATACCGACCTAGACTGGCATCACGCTCAGATCTACCCCCAATATCGAGAGCTGAGGCCGCGGCTAGGTGGAAAACACTGTAAGTCTACTGTTTTGTTCGACAACAAAGAAAAAAAATCCCTTCAAACTCCAGATGTGGTCCTGACAAGAGCACCCTGCCCATGGACCACAGACATCTGCCGTTCAAAAAACCACTGTCCACCCCAACGCCCTCCAATGATTTGTAGTGTGACCAGTGGATCTGCATGCGAATTTCAACAGGCGAAATTTGTCACCCAACCGTCGAAACCTCAACCCTGGTTGTGCTGAAGAAACCAAAAAGCAAGGCTGCAACTACAGTACTAGTACAAGACGCAGGGAAAGGGTCCAGTTTCAATACTAAAGAAAGTGGCTGGAGACCCCGTAAAACAGCTGCTCCGGTGGGGGTGACCAACGAGGTTACTGTACCAAACATTCTGTCCACGACCAAAAAAAAAAAGAGCCCCTATTGTGGCTACCTCTAACCGTTCTCTTTATTTCTTTCCCAGCTGGCCATCTGAGGAGATGCAACCTCAAATGGATCCCGACATGTGTCGTCCGCATCATCCCGGCAGCTAGTTCCACAAGACCTTCAGGTTTGGTCTGCGTCGCGGTCTGGTCCGGTCTAGTCAAGCGCTGGTCAGACCCACCGAGGAAACTTCGGCGAAAGAACGAATCACTCACTTCTAGGCGTTGCGTCACTCAAGACCTTCAGCTCGGGCTTTTCGAGCCACACTGCCTTACCTAAGCCTTACCCCAAACGCCACTAGCCATGCCACATAACATACTATAGTAAAACCCCATACATTGCTCCTTCACCTTCTCAACGTCAACAACTCATATCTCTTTGCCCATCGAGATGGTTTGCACAAAGTGTCAGAAGCTCGGAAAGAGCGCCTCAACAACCCTTGCAACCCCCTCCGTCAAAAAGAAGTCCGAAATCTACCATGGCTCGTCGTCATCGTCGTCGTCGTCGTCGACGAAAGCCACCCTAGGGTCGACTGGCATCGGCAAGAGCAAGCTTCTCTCCAAGGCCGCAAAGAACCCATACGCTCAGTACTCGAGCGCCTGCTCAAAGTGCAAGACCAAAGTCGCCCAGGGTCATGCCCTCTGTCAGTCGTGCGCCTACCGCGCCGAGGCTTGCGCCTCGTGTGGGAAGCCCAACAAGAAGACCAAAGCCGGCGGCGCGCCCGTTGTCTCGGGCCAGAAATTCACGCTCAAGTGAGGATATGAAGAGGGGATATTGGACCTCAAACACGAACCTTGATGGGTGAATGAGAACGGATTCAGAGCCATGAGAGCATTATAGGTCCTTTTTGGTGGGACCGTCTGAGCTGGTCTGGTCTGTTGCGCTTGGCTGGGCATTCATATGATTACGGGTTTGGCAAGCTCTATCGTTGACTGACCAATCCGGCCGCATACCTGGTCGGCTTTTCACTCCCATACGGTGAACCCATGTGGCATTCTATACTTTGATTCGGCATCAAAGGTGCTCAACTCTCATCGTCACAGCTCAGGCCCTTTGGAGCAGCGCCCAGAAGCATTGCCCGGGCTAGCTTGACCAGCTAGATACCTACCTCCACAAAGCTCCGTGTACAAGACGGGCTCCTTAGGTTGTCCCGCCTAGCTAGCAGCAGCTTATGACCCTTCACATCAATCAACAACAGGGCAAGACCCGCAACATTAGTCAATTTGTGGCCGCTTACTATCCGACCGTGTTTTATTCTGCCTTCGTCATAGGCGTATAAACAACGAAAACTCCCCGTCCTCCACTGCCCGCTCCCACAGTCCTTGAAACTCACAGCGACGGTGTGCTTTTCTTGTCAACCTTGGTATCGAGCCACTGCTTGATCTGTCCGTTCACCTCCTCGGGCGCCTCCCACAGAGCCCAGTGAGACGCCGTGACCTCGCCCCGCGTAAGGTCGTCGAAGAACTGGTCCATGCCCGCCGCCATAGCCGGCGGCAGAGCCGAGTCCTTGTTCGCGAGAATGAACAAGCTCGTCGGCTTGACCATGATCGGCTTGCCCTCCTTCTCCGCCTTCTCCGCCAGCGGCAGCTCCTCTTCGTGGTTGAGCTTGCGCGTGCGGTACCAGTTCAGGGGTCCGCGGAAGCCGCTCTTGGTGAAGTTCTCGGCGTAGTACTCAATCTCCTCCTTGGACAGCAGCGGGGAGGGCCCAATCTTGTCCAGGTTCTCCCAGACGACACCCCTGTCCGTCGTGAAGGCCAGCTCGCCGTTGGGTCCGTGACCGCCGTAGATGCCCTGCAGGAACTGGCGGATGACCTCGGGCTTCTGAAGGCCCTCCTCGGCCTCCTGGCCGCGCAGCTGGAGCTGGTACTTGAAGTTCTTGAGCTTGCCGGCGGCGATAATGTCGGCGAGGTCGATCCACGTGGTTGCGGGCGCGTTGTAAGGTGTGCATACGCTGAAGACGCCCTTGATAAGGTCCGGGTGCCACAGCGCGACGCGCCAGACGAGGGCACCGCCCCAGTCGTGGCCGCCGAGGATGACCTGCTCACCAGGTGCGATGGCGTCACAGAGGGCCTTGACGTCGTCCGACAGGCTCTTGAAGGTGTACGCGGCGAGTTCTTGCGGCGCGTCCGTCTGGCCATAACCAAGGCAGTCCGGGACGATGACCTGATAACCCTGCGAGAGGAAGAAGGGGATCTGGTAGCGCCAGCCCAACGAGATGTCGGGCCAGCCATGGATGAGGACGACGGTACCCTTGGGGGGGGCGCCCTCGGGCTTGCTGTAGAGGTAGGAGTAGGTCTTGCCTCTGACCTCGGCGCGCTTCCGCTCCACGCGGGGATCGTTCGGTGTGATCTTGTCTGGAGCCATGATTGTGTATCTGTGTCTGTGTGATACGATGGTGGTATGTCCAAGAAGCTCAGTCTTGACTTGGAGGGGGTGTCGAATATATACACAACAACGACGGATATTCGACGTCTGCCAAGCACAGATCCTTGTTTAGTCAACAACCGAGCAATCGATGAGGGACCTTGATAGGGCTTCCTTGAGCGGGGAGGGATGTGCTTAGCAAGCTGGGGCCGTATCGAAAGGTTACACAAACCGTTCTGGTTAACGGGGTTGCCAAAATAAGGTCCTAAACCTTGCACTCACTCTTTGTACACCTCAGTAAATCTCGCAGTGGTAACGGTGTGAGCCTCGGCCGAGATACGTTGGAGATGCGTAGGCTCCATACATTCCGACTGGCAGCGGCCGTTTCAGCCAACGGCATGGCCGGGCATCCACCCGCGCGGGGCCATTGCAATCGTCCTAGCGCCCCGCCCCCCGTCCCCGTTGTGATGATGCCTCGGCTCATGACATGACACAAACCTTGTCAAGGAATTCGTCCCAGGGAACGGTTCCAATACGAACGCACACCACCTACTGTACCATCCAAAAACCCCCTCAGATTGTGGGTAGCACGGGGCGTTCATGCGTAAACATTCTTCTGTGAATCCGTCTAGATGCCGGTAGTCCAACGGCAAACGGATTTCGTCAGCACCAGGTCCCACACGGCCGGAGCAACACGTCACTGTATTGTTCGAGTCAGAGACATGCACAACCTCAACAAAGGAAGAGCCCACTTTGTTGCTCTGACTATCGACCGGGCCTCGGTATCGTAAACGCCGTTTTGGTATCGCCGTGTATATCCCCTCCTAAATGCCGCGCCGAACTCCGGTTGGTTTCTTAACCCCAAACTTTTTCCAGCGCTTCCACCAAAAGTAAGACCAAGTGTCGCTGTTTAACGAAGATAGAATGCACTGGTCGTGTAAGAATAAGGCGCCCAAACGTCGGCGCAAATTGTATACTGCAGAAGGAACTCATGCGGCCCGTCGAAATCCGTAATCAATAAATAACCATGTCTTCTTCAGCATCCTCGACAACATCTCCGGATTCGTCATGCGGCGGCTCTCGATCATATTTGCTATTGTGATCATGTGATGACATATTGTGAGTGTCTGCCGCAGGAGCATCGAGGGTAGCCTCTGTTAGTGTCTCTGCCGCGCTTTCGGCAATTTCGAACGCGGGCTGCTCTTGTCTCATAAGCGGCGAGTGGCGGCCATAACGTCGTTCGTGCTCTTCCCTGTGGTCTTTGAAAGCCTCTTCCTCTCTGGCTATCACAGATTTCGCATCTCGAATTTGCTCATCTATCACATCTTCTTGCTCTTTCGTGGGTTTCCATGGGCGATAGTACTATCAACCGTCAGCCAACCGTCCAAGAATCTGAGCGTCGAGAAAGCTCACTACAGGCGGCTCTGCCTTGGTGCGAAGGGAATGTGCCCTCGCAAGCATGTTGGCGTGTCGCGTCCTCATCTAGGAAGGATATCAGCACTTGCGTCAAATGTGCCAGGGAGGAACGACCACGTACGACTTTCTCGTCAAAATCAATCTGTTCTTTCCACCTCGCCTCGGTAATTTGGGCCAACTTTTCAGACCGGCGCTTGTCGTCTTCGGCTCTCTGTTTCTGGGCTCTCTCTTGCTGTCGCTGCTCGATCTCCCTGCGCTTCTTGTGCTGAGAGCTGGTGTTGGTTTGGCTGAGCGTGCTTAACAATCCCCCGAACAGTCGCTTTCCCCGCCTCTTTTCTTCTTCTTTTGATACAGGCGCGCGGCGACTGGTATTGTTCCCTGCTTCTCCATGACGCGGCCCCGAGTCTGCTTCTGAAATTGACAAGTCCTGTGTGCGTGGGTTGCGGTGGTCATCGTTCTCGGTCTTTGGTCTCTTTAATGTCTCTTCGGTGTCGCCTGAGTCGAAAGATGCCTTTCTCTTCGGCGCTGTGTCAAAATCACTGTCGGCTAGCTCGGATTTGGCGGCAGCCGCGGGCGCCCTGGTTTCTGTAAGCTGCATGATTCTGCGGGGGGCAGTATTTGATTTCATACTCTGTAACAGTCGCCATATTGACTTAGAACAAGATCGGAATACTGATTGCAGCCACGCGACAGATTTGATAGAAATGGCGGGGGGGAAAGTCCAAAAGTAAGGTAGAAAGTTTGCAAGTGCGCACTCAAGCCATGGTTTCCTCAAGCTCCGAAGCTGTAGACGAGCTGCCTCTCAAGGCTGAGGTTTGTCAGCGATGCTTAGCCACTCAGAGTGAGGTGCCCACCTTATTCTCCACTTCCCTTGGAGTACGACCAGAGTCTGTACCAATGACAGATCGAGAACCACCGAGAAGAAGTGGCGAGGCTGAGCACTGTGAACTTCCCTTCTTTCCCGGGTTCCGTCGCGGTCAAGGTGAACTTGAGACCTACATCTCCATCTCTTCGAACCACTTTGTCAACCACACACGAGCTCTAGAGGTACACACCTTTACAAGACGCTCAACATGTCGCGTCATCACCCGTAAGAATCCTCAACCCCCTTTCTCAAGCCTTCAATCAGCTAATTTTGCCAACCAAGTGATCTCGTTATGTGCCGCAAGCAGGCTGGCATTGCCATCGGTCGTCTCTGCGACAAGTGCGACGGAAAGTGCCCGGTGTGCGACTCTTATGTTCGCCCCACAACCCTCGTTCGCATCTGCGACGAATGTTCCTTCGGCAACTACCAGAATAAGTGCGTCGTATGCGGCGGCGAGGGTATCTCAGACGCCTTCTACTGCTTTGAGTGCACGCGACTCGAGAAGGACCGCGACGGCTGCCCAAAGATTATCAACCTAGGCAGTTCCCGAACCGACCTATTCTACCAGAAGAAAACCAATCGGACGGCGACGTACTAGTCCCTACGTCGCCCGGGTATGGGCACCGGTGTGTTTTTCGGTGGAGACGGTTATGATACGAAGTTTCTTCTGAAATGGGGTTTTTGCATCATTTCGGTGTTGGGGCGTCTGTTACATGATTTAGGGCGGAGGGCTCACGAATTTCATGGCGGCGACAGTTGAAGAAGATATCCTGAGATATTACACAGCCAATCAAGATGCGTTAAGAAATGTATTTTTTCTTGCGTCAAATATTTAAGGCCACCAACAATTACGGCCAGTTCGTCCAGATTCGTATAGTACAGTGAAAGTCAAAGCTAGCCAGTGTATCCGTCATAATCATATATAGCTGACCTTGACTCCCATTCCCGCCGTCGCCTTTACCTTGTTCCAACCACTAGCAAGCACACGCTGTATCCGTTCTCGGACATTCTTTTGTCCAAACATGACGACCAGTCCCAAAATGAAGGCAACTAGCCGCATCAGCAGCATGGGATTCGTCTTAAATGATGCGCCCAGCTGGTCTATGATCTCGCGGAGGCGGGATATAACCATTGATGCCCTTGTACCAAATGTTGGGGTAGCTGCTGATTTTCCTTTTGCTCGAGAGGCGGGCATTTTTGAATTCGAGTTCGAAGCCGACGCGTTTGAAGCGGCCCTCGCATGACGTCCCTTGCTCGACCCCGCCTTGCTTGACCCTGTTGCGCTCGGTGTTCTCTCAATACCGTAGTCCACTTCACTATTGTCTCTCCTCGCCCTCTCTTCCTCTAACCTCCTCCGTTCCCTCTCTTCATTTTCTGCTCTCAACTTCTTGGCCTCTTCAATGTCTCGCCGCAGTTGCTCCTCCTGTTGGCGACGCTCTTCAGTCTCCCGTCTTTCTGCTTCTTGCTGTTCCTCCTGCAAACTCTGCAAAGCTTGCAGGAACGCCTCACGGCGCTCATCGTCTAGTACCGAGCTTACACTGATAAACTCTCGGGCATAGTCCCACTCATTGTTCCGAAGAAGAACATGCAGCGTGTACAGTTCAAGGATCTTGACTCTCGCGTTGAGATCTCTTGGCGTATCCGCTCCACTTGTGCCCTTCGCCGGGGATCTACGCCGATTGTTCGGTCGTGGTGATGGCGAAGGCGAGTCAGAGAATTTCTTGGACAGATCCAGATTTGGTGAGGTGGAGGCGGCGAGGTAACTCTCCAGCCTCTGTTGGTTCAACTCTTGTGTCCGGGCGTGGGCTAGAAGCAGTGTGGCACTGCGTCATTTGTTAGCTTTGGGCCGGCATCAAAACAAACGGGGATGGACTCACAGGTTTATAACGACGTCAGAATCGACGTCGCTCTCAACGCCGTGATATCCGTTGCGGACGACCTCCTCCCAAACCTCTCCCTCCCTCACTTTGTTGCAAAGCGACTTCCACTCCTGGCTCCCAAACGCATCCTTTCCCTCGTCGGGCTCCAGCTCAACGATCGCGTTCAGCGTCGTCAAATACAAGCTCCAGATCTTGATTCTCGTGGACCGCGAAGCCCTCGCGACAGGCGCAGGTTCGATAACGCCTCCGTCCAACTGTTCCGGCGGTGGGGTAATCAATGGCAGAATAGTCGACAGCGCCTCGGGCAGACGACGCGTGAGGAATAAGGTCGAGGCCTGTCGGTACGTCTTCGATATTTGGGAGGTATGGCGTGAAGAAGTCGATGAAGAAAGAGACGAGATGGAGCTTGCTAGCATATGCGGAGGGAAAGCGGCGGCGGTTTCGGAGGAGGCGATGGTAGGACTCAGGGTCGTGGTGTAGGAGCCATTGAGGGACGACATATTGGCGGGCATTTGGAGGCACACGGAGACAAACAAGGTCAATTTGTCGGCATTGATGTACCCCAGATGGCGGGAAATGAAAAGAAAAGAACGGGGTTACTGTTATGTGTCCGGCGTGCGGAGAATGGCGGCCATCATACGCGTTCCTGCTCTAAATGCCACGGGCAGGTTGTGACGAGAGCCGCGACATGTGGTTAGACCCGGGTTCCTGTGCGGTGCTTGCTTCAAGGTTGGTTGCTGAGGTGTGATGTGGTGGTCTTGCGGAGAATGGAGAAATGGCAAGCTGGGTTGTCTGCTGACAACGAGCACCTGCCGACTACCACAAGCTGGGCTAGGCCAGCCACCGCACCGGCACGGTTACCACTTTTCGGCCATGGCCAAAGTTTAGCCTCGGTTTGTTCTGGTCACTGAGTGGGTTCATCCCCCTCCCCCCCGAGCCCGGTTTCTGCAAGACCGCGACCACACAGGCTTCTGGCTTCTAAGCCTCTCTTCAACCCCCGGGCTGACCGCCAAACCCAGAGGGGAGCGATAAGCGAGTACATAATTTTTGTCCCGCGGCACTTGACGAAACCCCCAGTGACGTCGCGTTAAATGTTTCCCATGTGAAGTATCCCTTTAGCCTCCACGAGCCTTGGCCCTCACACCCATCATCCGACACTCTCATTGGGTTGGGGTTCCTGATTGGGGAAGATGTCAGGCATGGGTCGGAGAAACAGGGGTTGCCCTCGACGACCGGCCGAGCTTTCATCTCAACTCGCGGAGATCACCAGCCATTTACAGACGATCGCTTCATGCTTCTCGCTGCCCGTTATTTCCTGTCTTCGTGTTTTTGAGGGTGTCATTTCTTCAACCCACAATGTCGGGGTGTCCTTTCATATGCTTCCCTTCATCACCGGAGCTATTATGAAATAGATTCAACCTGGTCATTTCGCTATCCATACTAATTGAACAATCGCGTTCGCGCTTTAGAGTTTTTACGCCCTTGTCCTTCCCCAGATTATCCCAAGGTGTCTCGCAGGTGATGAACCCCCTTACATGGCGACTTCCATGAGCAGCGCCTTCTCCAACACGTATCGTTATTGTTTGTAACAGTTCGCGCTGAGATTGAAACTAACATGTCGCTCACTATGTCTTCTGAGGCAAGCAAAACCAAACACGGCTTTGCCGCGAATCAACCGGGTTCCAAACACCATTATAGCACATCAACCCGCGGTAGCCATGTCAGCTACTGTTATGGGTTTACTGGCTATCTTGGATACACCGTCGCGTCTTCCCTGGACGCGTTCCCGGCCCACTCAGCGTATCCGCCGTGCTGCCGTCGTCCATATGCAGGATCAGCCCCGACGATGCGGGGGTCATGTCCACTAGCCATCAGCCATACTATACTGTACTATCTCTTCATCTTCGCATTTCACTCTTCTTTCCTTCGGTCAGGGCGGCGTTTCCTCCCGCTTGTGAGTCTATGAGCCAGCCGTAGAAAGATATTGGCTGTCTTGTAGCCTGTTTGGGGATCAGGGTCAAGCCTTTGGGAAATCATCCCCCATACCAGAAGGCTAATCATCGAATCCAGCTTGGTGTGCCTTTGCGCTACCGCCATAACCATACGCCGTTTCCCGGGAGGTTTGCAGCCTCGTACTGTCGCGGTGGAATCTGGCGTGTATGTCCGTTAACGTACCTTCGTCTCGATCACTTGATCCTTGATTGCTGAGAGCTTGGTGTCCAGGACGAAGTGAAATAAGCCATGTACCTTCCCTAAGGACTCACCCATGGTACTTGGTAGTTCGTTTAAGAAGGCTTTATAGAGAAACACGGCATCCAAAAATTGGTCATGGCTCAAGATGACGCGGCTGTGACGCTTCAGTTGGGTCTTCAGTGTCCTCAAAGCATCCGCGACCTTATTGCAAGGTTTATCTCTAAGCAATTCAGTCTCCTTACGAGTTTCGTCTTTATCAATGGCCAAAACCCATGAGTCTTTACTTCCCTCTCCGTCTTGGCCGTCTTACATCCTTGATGCATTCCTAGTCTAGTTACGAACTCCGAGCCGGAAAGCACCGTCACGGCGAAGTACGCTTGCAGATCGTCAGCATTATAGCCGGGGCCGATGGACTCAGCAACGTCTCCTGCAAGAAGTTCCCTAGGAACCGAACGGACGCCTTCTGTTCAATCATCGGCCATCTGCCACTTTCTGCTGCTTGTGAACATTTCCGTATTCATTCGCGGAGAAACCGATATCTCTGAACATCCTTAGTTACGTCACTGCTCTCACCAATGTTAACTCGCAGCAGATTTACCTTGGGTTCCTTTTCACCGTCCAGGTTACAAGTCTTCGACTTTCTCGTGCCCCTTTTCGTTCAGTGTGAATGGCGTTTCAAGTTAGGTATGGGATATATGGGCAGAAGAAGTACAGATAGAGAGGATACAAAGAAGAACACGCGTAAACGCATTTTAACGACTGAAATTGGATGGATTTAATACCAGCTCTAGCAATAAACCAGTGTGTCCGTAGCCCAAATGGCCTACGTTGAAGAGTCGAGGTAGCTCATGGCGGCAGTAAGTCGAAAAACGTTTCTGGTCCGCAACTATACCATGTACGGTTTTCCTTCCGAGACAATGCGTTAGCTTAAACACTCCCAACCCTTGACGTCAGTCTCGATATGTTGAAGAAATCTTTGCTATATCGATCCAGGACAGCGGTCGTCAGCGTCTGGTCGCGAGACTGCATGTGAGATCACAGCCTTCAGGTGGAGCTTTTGGCTGGCGATTCTTCATGCGAAACCATCTAAACCTTTGTAAAGAAACACGAACTTGAAATTTTGAAGCGATTAGTCGTTATAGGTCATAGAAACTTCAACAGAGCCAATACCTCGAGATAAAGGTAGGCTAGTAAACCTCGAAGCTCAAGAGGTGAGCCTGCAATGAGAAATTATAATGAGTTAAGCTACGACAAAGAGATTCGAAACCCAAATCCAGTAGCCTTCACAATTTTGTTCTTCGGTTTTTTTGACCACTGCATTTCAAACTTTTATATGAACGTGACATACTAGATTTCCCACAAGAATCTCACTAGCCCAGGCTTGACGATGATGTAGATTTCCGAAGACGGTGGAGGGCACCCCCTCTGTGATCCAACTGTCCTCGGGCCGCTGAACGCAACCAACCTAACGAGATCTGTGTTTTCAGATTGATCCAGTCATCGCATCCAATGTAGAGTGTGGTTGCTTGAAACGTGAACGGCGGCTCTCATAATGAAGGGGATAGTCTGCTCAGAGGGGCGGGTAAGCCTGCCCTAGAATTAAGGGAAGAATGGTCCCTTCTATTAGGTTTTAAAGATCATGACTAGAAAACTAGATAACGCGGTAACCATTAAATGCAGTATATAAGCGGCCCGTATTTATAAAAAAAATACCCAAAGTATCCCGGGGCTTCAGCCTTTGGTGAGGCTTATTGGTTTACCTAGAGACTGTAAATATTCTCGCATTCGACCCCAGCAAGCTGCCCACAAGCTCTTCTGGCTTCGGTTACTATTGAGCAACTCGATATTTAATTGGTCCGAAGGCTGATTAGGAATCATCCTGACGTACTAAATAGGTTCTTGTCTTTCAGAGCACCTTAAACTCTGTCCGCTGTCCCACAGCAGGCCTCACGCCACCTCCCGACTCCTTTCCTGGCGCTGAAGATCTCTCGCGATGTAAAGAGCGGACGTGGCATCCTCGAGGTTACGTAAGAGTCCATATCCACATGAGAGCAGGCTGTAAAGGAAATACTTGCCGTATCAACAGACTCGGTCAAGAGGAGCCAGATTCTACAAGAGAAGTGAGTCGGTCGCCAGGCACCACGGAACCCAATGCTACGGTCTACAGCAACCCAACTACACTAGTAGCTTCACGACACCGAGAATAAACTTATTAACGTCTTATAGCGCTCAAGTAGCCGGGGGAAGTGGTTAAAAACGGCAACACACAACCCTTTTGGATTTCTATCTAACGGCATGTCGAGGCCCAACCCATTTTCGAGACGTTGTCCCGAAATGAAGGGTCCAGATGGGCCACCTAAAGGCACCGAGCCAGCAAAGCCAGGCATCCCCTACTTGAGCGCCTGAGACAGCCGAAGAAGAATTGTGATGATAATGCCCTATCAAGACCACCGTTAAGTTTTCATCTGCAAAGTCGACATGATTACGTCTTTTTTAAGACCTAACGCTCAAAGCTTTCGTTTCAACGTGAGACTATAAGTCAAGCAATGTTTACTATCTATATCTCACTCAAAAGGCTGACGGCCTTTGCATTGGACAAGCAAGCCATGCGATGCGATGATCCAGAGGTGTTCAAGCCAATTTCCCTGAATCTCGCATACACAGCCGCACCAAAAATCGCACCTTGATTCGAACAGCGACGCAAAGCCAAACACGAACTGCCTCATCACGACCATCCTACGTCCCTAGTGAAGATTTGATTGTACAGTTAAGCTATGATACAACGACTTTACACCACGAACCGCCTTGTCCCCTTTCCTGTTCCTCCTCACTCAAGACGTACGGCTGGCCAGCACAGGATATCCACTCCTCTTTATCTGTCTGCCATCATGTTTCGCACACTGTGGTAATACCCGGGCTCCAGCACCTCGGCGAGCTCCTCCTTGGTCAGCCACTTGAACTCCTTATACTCATGTTTGTTGGCAGAAAGATCAGCCTGGCCCGCCATGATACGGCCTTTGAGGAAGAACGTCTTCTGTCCCTTGGAGACAACGGTCTGGTCCTCCTTGGTCAACGGCTTCTGCACGTGAGCGGCGACGGGCGCGCGACCGACCATCCATGTGTTCATGTTGACGCCCGCCGTCTCGTCAAGGATCCTTTGCGCGGCCTATACAATCTCCGGGTCAGCCAGGTCCCAGAACTCCCAAGTGATGATTGGAAAGTAAACTCACCTCGTGGAGGTTCTCATCCGTGGCGATACCCGCCGCGGGGAACTCCCACCTCTCACCGCCCTCTTTCAAACTCCTCTTGACGACGAGGTACAGAGTCCGGTCCATCGCACGATCCAACCTCGTCTGATCCCGCTTCAAGTCCGCCTCCGAGACCCTCTCCGCAAGCTTCTCAGGCGGCGCCCGGTCCTCCTCGGGGATAACCTCCGCATCGTCACTGACCCGCATCACAGCATCCTTGAGCAGCAGCTCGACAGCCTTGTCCTGTGAACTCAACCCATCGCCCACCGAAAGCTCGTCATCCCACGCACGCGACGCCTTGCCGTTGTACACGCCCAACTCCTTGGCCACCGTGCCCTGGCGGTCCTTAACCTTCATGTTCCAGTCGATGAGCGCAGGGGTGTCAGGCTTGAAGTACACCGAGGTGATGAAGGGCAGCGTCAGACGCTCGTTGAGCCTTTTCTGGTAGAAGAAGTAGGCCTGCTCAAACGCCGTCAGGGGTCGCGTCAGGAGCGGCGCCCGCGTGAGGATGACGCCTGCTTTGATGTGGAAGCTGGAGCCCTTTGGGGCCGTGGTCGTCTTGGGCTCCGGGGGAATGCTGGACGGAAGAGGAGGGTTCGTCGGGGACGTCGAGACAGTGGCGGCGGCGGCGGCACCTGAGTATGCTCGCGAGGGAGCTCTGATTTGGACCCTCGCGCATTGTCGGCAGAGTCTTGGGGTTGCTGCTTTTTTCCCCGGTTCAATTAGCCAAATTACCTCAAGGGTGACCGAATTTTTGAGACTGATGTTCTTACTCCGTATACGCCCTAAAGCGGCGAATGCGCCTCTGCTGGAGGCCGTCATCGTGAATAGCTGAAGTGTGCTGGGTCTCTCTTACGACGCCTTATTCGAAATCTCCAGATGGATTGAACTTTTTCGTTGCGAGCTTGACCGGGGTACGTACCGCCCGGTGCCGCTTACCTAAGGCGTGGCTACCTAGGAAACACGCATTGCAGTAGTGCACACGAGGAAGGGGTCAATCCTTAGCAGCTTAATCAATTGCCTGTTCTAAGTGGATAGCCCGCCCCGACATCTACCCGTCGTCAGCCACACTGCTCAACCACCACGGGAGGGCAGCTGTGGACTCAATGTCTTATGTCAGCAAATGGACCCCCCGCGCATGAGCCTTTATTATCTCCCAGATGGCGGATCTCACTTCGGAAATTTTTCTTCCTTTCACACTACGGCACCATTTCCTTATCGTCAAGACCTGTTCCGCCTCCAGAACGTCCTGATCATTTTTCGAGTGCCCAGATTAAACAGCAGTCTTTTTCGCTAGCGGTACCTGCATTCTTTTTACTGGGTTATACTGTTAGATAGATACTGCGCACACTTCCTACATTCCGATACCATTCGTGTGTTAATTTCGCACCCTGTCGATTACGTCCAAACAATTCTCAAATCGTCATCTAAGATTCTGTGCCATGATACACGGGCGCCTCCAAACAAGTCATTGCTTCGGCGACGTTTAGCGTCACGCTAAGGCATCAACTATGTCACTGCAACTATTCAATCAGCCAATTCAAAATTCTCCGAGCGTGCTATTTGAAGAGTCGTTATGTCCTTTCGTCGTATCGTCGTCTATTTACAGTACAGGAGCCTTCTGCGGCTGTTCTCAAGCGTTCTCTAAATCGAACGCAAGTCTCACCAGTGAGATTAGGGCTACACGAGACCTTTCGTTTACCCTGATCGAAAAAAATCATAAGATTTCTTGTTCCAAAAATTCAAAGCAGCCTCCTTCTGATGAAGTGTTGGGTATCAAACCGCTTGGTTCGCAGCCAAATACCTTAAACGCCTGTTACCAGTCCCTTCTGTTCCTTCATTTCGATCAAGCCTTCAAATCCTCGACGGCACGAGCCACTTCCTTAGTCGCGATCTTCTCCCATGCCTTCTTGGCATCTTCATCCAGAGCTGCCGGATCGCGGAGACCCTCATATAGCTTTCGCGAAACGTCTCTGTTGATGTTGGCGTATTGTTCTGACGTGAGCTCCTGTGCGCGCCAATGAGGTTTCAGTGCTGCCCTGACGATACTACTGATCTTTTCCTTTGTCTCGAAGGGAATGGACGGCCGGGTAGGGGACGAGTCTTGCGAGCGGGAAAACGCCATGCGCTGACGGTTCGGTCGTTGTGGTCGCGGTTGGCGAATCTCAGCGCCGTTTGAACGACTATCGGAGTCACTGCTATCACCCGAAGGTCGGGTTGGCGAGTAGTTGGCCTTGGGAAACCTTGGCTCCACATAAGAGCTCAAGGACAGCGCGGGCGAACTGGGTCGGGGGTGCGGTGGCGGCGTGAGTGACAGCGCCCGCGGAGAGTTACGTGATGATGGTGAAGGGGATGTGATTGGGGATGAGGGGTCGACTCCAGAGCGGGTACCGAAGTATTGCCGCACAGTCTCATCATCCGACGGCGTGCTCATCTCGACTTCCTTCAGCAATGATGACAAGAACGATGGGCCAATTCCGGTACCGGCGGGAGACTGAGGACGATGGACTGTGCCGTTCGTCTGGGGTCTTGAAGTTAGCACGGTAGTCGGCCCCGGCGAGGAAGCCGAGGCAGGTGCAGGAGCCGACGTCGAAGCTGCGGCAGTGCCAGACCCAGATCCCGTAGCGGAACCGGAACCAGACGCTTCTCCTTGCAAAGGCAGGCGGCGGGTACGCGGCCGCTTCAACTTCCGTTCGGGCTCTTGGACAGGCTCCTGAGGAGAAGCAGTCGCTGACCTCGACTTTCGCTTCCGGGTGGGCGGTGTCGCCTCAACTTCGCGGGCCCTCTCAAGAGCTCCCCAGGCCCGTTGTTCCTCCCTTGTCTCGGGTGTCGCGGGGGCAGGCTGGGCTGTCTCCACAGGTCCACCATCCAAACGATGGCCAACTGTCGACAGAATGTTTCTCGAGAATATGTCTCTGGCACCCTGACGGCTTGCAATGTTCATGCGCTGCTGCCAATCTCGATGTTCTTGGAATTCTTGCTCCCGGTGTGCCTGAGCTCGGCGAAAGCCCTGGAACAAATCCTCCTCTTCGTGGTTGTCGAGATCTATATCGGTGGCGTCGTAGATGCGGCTCGCAATGCGATCCCAAGCGCCTTGCCACTCAAGAGAACGAGCTTCACGACGGGCGTTTCTCGCCTGCAGTTGGGTTCGCAAAAAACCTCGCCGGGCGATCGCGTTTCGGCGGCCAGGGAAGCGCACAGCCCGCGAAACAGCGGGTACTTCTTCCACCTCGTCGGAAGAGTCGCTTGAGCTAGATCGACCACCCTGGTTGTCGGCACATTCAATACAGTACCAGAACTCAGTCTGAGGAACACCGGACAGACCGATACAATGTGTGTGGTAGGCTGCGTTGCAACCGTCGCAGAGAAGCAGCACATCTTCGTGTTCCGAGGACTCGCAAACTGGGCAAACACGGCTCGGCTCTGATTCTTCGTCCTCGGGGTTTTCTTCAAGCCACCTGTGTATGTCGAATTCCGGCTCTTGTTTCTTGTCCTGGACAGCATAGGAGTCGACGGGGGCGCCTGTAGGTGGTTTGATAGTCAGTCGTGATGTTGCAGGAGATGTCTTGGGTTTGAATGTGTTGAAATACGTACCGTTGAGCTCAGATGATAGACTGACCTCATTGAAAGGTGTGCGGCAAATGGGGCAAGTATTGGAGTTTTTGGCCCAGCTTCTGATGCATCGATCGTGGACAATGTGATTGCAACCGACTAGAGTTGCTATCAGGTTATTCTCAGTTTCTTCGAGGATTTCGATATCGGAGTCGATGGCACGGTAGACCTGTCGAGTTGTGGCAGTTGCGGATGGTGCCCCGTTTGCAGTGTCGAGCTGCGACGAGGGGGGCTGCAGCGACTCCAGGCATATGATGCACTGATCCGGTTCAGTCATTGTGGCAACAATGGTAGTATCGTTGCAAAGTTGGTGAATTCATAAAACTTGTAGTCTGAAGAGGCCAGTGTATGGCTTCTGGAGTACACAAGAAGTGGAATTCACGACTCTTTGTGTGTCTGTGATTCTGCAAATGTGAATACGGCGTTGTCTTGTTATCGGGTGTAGGCGGCGTGGATATGCGGGCAAGTGGGCGGCAAATGTGGTGGGCAGGTAGGTAGGTGTGTTGGTGCTGAGGCGAATGAGTGGTTGCACTGAGTGTGCACGCACGCTACAACTGAGCAGTTGCTGAAGAGTAGGAAGAGAGAGAAAGTGGAAGGTGGGTAGCAGGCAAGTCAAGTGAGACGAGGGATGTAAAGGCAGACAGGCGGTAAGGTGGGTGGTGGCAGGTGGTGGCAGCCCAGGTTCGGAGCGCTCTGCGTCTGGTCTGTGACGGAAGACTGGGCGGGCTTGTCAGCGGTTCGACCGAACTATGAGGGGAAATATTTCGCCGCAGGCAGGGAATCAGGAGAAAAGAGAAATAAATAATAACAGAGAGAGGAGAATGAAATAAAGAAGGCAAGGCAAAAGGGGAAAAGTGGCCAGTGTGAGATTAGAGATTCGCACTTCCGCTGGCAGTGCTATGCTGGGCTCTTTTTTTGCTGTGCTGCGATGTGCTCCGAGGCAAGGCAAAGGGAGGCAGATGGTGGTGGTGGTAATGGTGGTGTTACTGCTTGTCTCCTACTTCAGTACGTTGTAGTTTGGCCAAGGTAGGTAGGTACTAACTTTGCTGAGTGCTGGCTGTGAAAGAAGTGGAGGAGAGGGAACTGAAGGATGGAATTGTCAGATGGAAAGGTTTGGAGGGACCCAAAGCCCCAACGCGGTTTTTTGCGAGCTTAGCGCAGGTCTCGGCGGGGCCAATCAACGGTCGGCTGATGCAGCGGTACGCCACGCAGACCTTGCTCATGGACCGTGGTCCATCCAGTGCCAGTGCGGTGGGCTGGATGGACGTGGACATGGACATGGATGAAAATCGACCTGGGCGGGAAACGAGGAGGACAGGATGCTGAACCTGCCTTTGTCTTGAGGACATAATTCGTGTCCATCTCCATCTCACCCCTAGTCCTGATTACTATCTAAAAAGTATCTTACCTCACCTATACGGATGATTCCCTCTTTACTTCGCGAGTGCCTTACACACATCGTGAAGAGTGTGGCTCGAGGTGAAATACTGACCGGACAACACTAGCCTTTTCAGGCTCCTGCAAAGCACAAACCCCCGAGGATCACGAATGGACGCAGCAGCCATCAGGTAGAGCAAAGACCAGGTTCGAGGTCCCGCAGGTACGTGATTATGGTAAGCGGATGGTGACCCTCGGCAACCTTTCAATCGGGCAATTTGGACACCTTAGGTACGGATAGGAAGCAAGAGTGAAAAAGGGTCGAGTACGTACCTACCCTCCTTCAAGTTGGCCGCAGAACCCAGACGACGGCTGCGCTGGCTTTGGCTTGCGTCGTTGCGTTGCATCGTGTTTTGCCAATCCTTCTCCTCACGCTTCTTCTTCTTCTTCTTGGGGGATAGCTGGCTAGCTCTGTCAAGTCTTGCCCTTGACCCCCCGCCTGTTGTTTGGTTTATTTGGGGTCGGGCCACCCTCCAATTCAAGAATGTGCAATGAAGTATAACCGGGGGTAAAAGGATGCTCTCGAGGAGGAAGGGGGGGAAGCAAGCGAGTCAAACTCTCGATAGGGGTGTTGGCTCGTGCGACGTCAGTTGGACAGATCAAGGAACCTTGGCACCAGCTGAGCCTACAAAGTGCCGTTCAATATGATTAGCTAAGAGTAAGACGTTTGGTGCGTTGAGTTCCGGGCGGTATCCCTGACTGAGTGAGACTGAGACTAGGTGTGAGGTATGAGGCGTCCATGCCAGGTAGCCTATCAAGTTCCATCCATCATGTTAGACAAGCAATGGGACAGTAAGGCGACGTAAAGAGGCGGTATTCTGGGTTGGCACACAAAAGCAAAAGTCGGTAACGGAGACAGTCCGGCCGATTGGGCGGAAGAAGAATGAGCACAAGCAGGAGCTTGAACACGCGGACTATGACAATGTTGAATGTCTATACGGCAGGGTGGTAGAGTGTGAGCAGTTGGTCCTGAAATGGTGTTAGAAATATAATCTCCGCTCCAAATATGGGTAGCAAGGCAGTTTTCGTAAGATGGCCTGAGTAAAGACAGCCTAGAGAAGGAGATTGAACGGATGCTCTCATGACGAAGCAGAGTACCAAAGTAAGGTACACCGTACACATGAGACCTCCAACGCCTCTAGATTCCCGGAGGCTGACGAGATTGGTTAGCAAGGCCAGTCTGGCCTGCGTCAAGGTGTGCCCCAAGCCAGAGAGTCCTTTGCTTTTCTTGGTGCGTGACCCTTGAATCCACAATATCCTCATGTCGATTAACGGCCGCTCGTCCCGGTATGACAAATGTCATTGCTTGTTAAATTACCTTTTGCTCTGGGATAGTGGTGGAACAGTGTTTAACAAATACCCATGTGGGAACTCTCCTTCTCGTTTATGACGGCAATATCATCAGCAAAAGAACCCACAATTGTCTTTCAAATAAGGGATACTTGAGGACCTTACGTCGAACTTGGACGGACACGATAAGAAAGATACGGAACATTTGCTGACTTAGATCGGCCTCTTGCTTCTTTCCCGTTCCTCTGTGCTATTCACGCGACGACAGTTGGACCCCTCATTGGCCGCATGACCCCAGTTTACTTATTTCCACGCCGCCTAACACTTACCCTGGATGACTCGAGACCCAAATGACGTGGGATCGCATACCGCGCACGCTTTCTTTCAATTTGAGGAAACCTGATTTTCAAGTCCTCAACTGCCCGGAAACCATCATTCTGAGCCATAGCGCCTAATGAGAACGTTGTCGGGATACCGGGATAGTCTCTACCTGGCGTAAACGGACGCACTCCATGGGACTTCATAACTCGATCATGGTTCAATCACGCTGGTAAGTAACAGCCTTGTGCATCTCCCTGAGAACGAATGATGCAGACCTGTAGTCAAATAGTCTGTTGCGGCCTTATGTGCTGGGTGATCACTTCCGTGCCTGTCAACCCCGAGCATTCTTGTCTTCCGTAATTCACCACTTCACAAGTAACACATTGCCTTCGCGGAGTTCGCATACGGATGACGCATGTCAGAGGGTGGCATTCGGGAGGGACGGACGCTTTGTACGTCAAGTTTCTTTTCATTGCTGACCAAGTGGTTCCTCTGGTAGCTGACCGAAGACCCGTTCCTTTTGTGGCCGTCGTCAGGATGTAGGCATCAATATCCGATTTTCCCATACACCGCCCGAAAATGCAAAGCAGAAGCCGTCCACCATTCCGTCATCCAATCCCTTAAACCTCGGCGATCTCCCTCAGACGACGGAGAGTCGAGCGCATGGCAGCAGCGGCGGGGGTGCTGTGAGCCCATTTGTTAGCACTGCCTATACCAAGTCATGAAGAGCCTAGATAGCTCTAATCGAGGGGGTTGGCACATACGCAACGGTGTAGGCACCGCCGGCGACGGTCTTGTTGCATCCCTTGCAGTTCCAGATACCGGTGGAGTGGCGCTTGACGGTGGGCTTTCCGCAGAACGTGCAAGTGTACTTGGCGTGCTGGGAGATTTCCATCTTCTTCACCTGCTTACGCAGGGAAGCACCGTATCTGGTACCGTACTTTCCGGTCACTCCGACCTTCTGTGGGGTTGTTAGCGATCTGTGACCGTGTTGTGGATTGCGCAAGTATGAATCCCGGCTTCGTCCACAGTCCAACCAAGCACCCGCCCACAAGCAGTATTTCGCAAACTTCCTGATGCAGTAGGTCCGCAAGACGAGGTACGAAAGAGGGGACGAGCTCGACCATTTCGCGAAGCACATAGTCGACCAGTCATGAATCCTGTTGGCATTGTCGACCGTGAGTGGTTGATCGGCATCGCCCCGGGCTTGTACGGCTTGTAGTATTGGAAAAGATGTTGCTGTTTGGTAATGAACTGGTCGAGTATGTGTCTGGTGCCGGAGTCGGGAATGCTCGTTTGCTCGTCTCTCACTCTCGTCCTCTTAACTTGTGTGCGGTATTGCTGCTTCTTGGGCGGATGCATTCTCATCGCTCGTACCCCAGACCATCGGTTGATGTCGTCCCACGCTTCATCTGCCACTGTCGCCAATGGGGTGAAGGATGT
Source organism: Colletotrichum chlorophyti (assembly GCA_001937105.1). NCBI lineage: Eukaryota > Fungi > Ascomycota > Sordariomycetes > Glomerellales > Glomerellaceae > Colletotrichum > Colletotrichum chlorophyti. Next base: position 138,639 of record MPGH01000203.1, read on the forward strand.
CGCGATGCATCGTCGAGGCGGGGTACGGCAACTCGAACAATGGTGGAAATCGACGACGCCAGTATTCTCGCTGGGATTAGATGCAGAGCGGTACGAACCTTGGTGCGCTTGGCCATTTTGTCGATGTGTTGGGGGAACGGGTTCGTTGACTTGAAAGTGCGACGAGTGGTGATTTGGATCCTCCAAGGCCGGCGTTTTGCTTGAAAAGAATTTTTGATAGTTTTCGAGTTTCGGGTAAGGGCTCAGTCGACTCTGTGGGAACGAGCGCACAGGCCAATATGACACAAGCTGGGTTAACGGCAGAAATTCGGGAGGCACTGGCTACCGCTCTATCACGTGGCCTTTCAGCTGACGTAGATCCTGACGCAGTTAACTGGCAGGAACCAGCGGTGCGGTACCTGCCAGCTGACAGGTGCTAGCGTTCAGCTGCCTGGCCTAAATTGTCACACAGTGTTCTACGGATTCCCGTGCTCCATGTCGACCGGAGCTTTCGATCAGCCTGATAAAAAGACCGGGAAGTCGGCCGTATGGGCGGACAGCTGCCCGCTCGGCCCCTCTAAACCATAAATGGAAAACATAGCGTTCGGGTGGCTGTCATGAAAAACGCTAGGCTGCCGAGACATTGCGGACCAGATGCCTTTCCGAGGCGCCATCGCCGCTCGCTATTGAGGTAGTACACTACAGAGATCGCCCTCTCAGCGCGGCCACGGTGTGAAATGTGTCACCTATGGACTACGAAACGGCTTCTGCGAGGGAACTCTGTACTGTAAGCCAAAGTTGGGCCTGTTTGCCAAAGAAGGCCAGCGAATAGCGGTGCTACTTTGCGTGGCGTTTACTGGGATACGCAAGGAATGCTACTCCCGCGCATGACTTTTTGCGAACCGAGACGTCTGAGACTTCCTGTAGGTTTTCGACATTTCTTTCGCTATAACTGTGTTTCTTCCTTGTCCTACTATTAGATTTTGTTTTCTCTTTACAGAGCATATGTCTTGTGCATCTGTGAAAACTCTCAGAAGAACACGATGTCCATTAAGCAGCACGGTCGCAAATACGACTTGGTCGTCTTCGGTGCTACGGGTACGTGCAATTTGAGATGGTTGAGTGATGTAATTCACAAAATTTCCCCAACATTGACGTCTTCTATAGGGTATACCGGGACGTTCGTGGCAGAACACATCACGACACATCTACCGTCCAACTTGAAATGGGCGGTTGCTGGCCGATCAGAGTCCAAACTCCAGAATCTCATCAGCGAGTGCAAGAAATTGAATCCCGACAGATTGCAACCAGGTAAGTGGTAGGCATTTGAGTTCTCGTCGACATCGGATGAGAGTCTGGCTTGGTTCTTTTTGGGTGTTTCCGAACCAATTGCCCTGTATCTGTACACCTACCTCCATGCTGTTCCTGCGAGCTCTTGTGAGGCACACGGCAGAGTTTGTAGAGAGAACTCGCGTTCGAAAACGAAGGTGATAACCTCGATTTACGAGAGGCCAGACCTTCTCGGGGGCGTAGCCTTCGCTTGTCAGTGCGAGCATCACCACTGACCGTTATCCACAGAGATTGAAATTTGTAGCTTGAGCGACAACGAAATCGAGAACCTCGCGAAGAACACGTACATACTCATCACCACAGTCGGTCCGTACGCTCAGTTTGGCGAGCATGCGTTCGAGGCGTGCGCTAAGAATGGCACCCATTATTTGGACGTCACCGGCGAGACGCCGTGGACAGGCACGATGATCGGCAAGTATGAGGGTGTTGCGAAGGAATCTGGAGCCATGATGTTCCCCCAGATTGGTATCGAATCGGCACCACCGGACCTAGTTACTTGGACGCTCGCAAAGGAGATCCGTGAGAATCTCTCAGCCAAGACGGGTGCCGTGACGGTCTCCGTTCATCATTTGGAGTAGGTTGCTTGACTCCGTTCATGAAACATTGACATTACGCTGCTCTAACGCCGAATTCTTCAATAGTTCTGCTCCGTCTGGCGGTACCCTGGCAACGGTGCTCGGCCTATTTGAGTCGTTCACCATGCAGGAGGTGAGGGAGCAGCACAAGCCATATGCTCTTTCTCCCATTCCCAATCATAACAGGGTTCAATCGCCGAGCTCGCTGTTGGCCAAATTGGTAGGATTGCGCAATGTTCCGAACTTGGGACTAATGACCACATCTATAGCTGGGATGACGGACACACCCATCGTCCAAAGATCATGGGGTCTGTTGGCCCTGCTACCTTCGAGAGAGAAGCAGTTCTATGGGCCAAACTTTTCGTTCCATGAGTACATGAGAGCGAAGGGCTATTTGAGGGGAATCGCTATCCACTGGGCTCTTGCTTTCTTCGGGCTGCTGCTGGCCACCGTTGCGCCATTCAGAAAATTGGCTAGACTATTTGTTTATGAGCCAGGTCAAGGGCCTGACAAGGAGCTGGCCAAGAAGGATCAGATTGAGTATCGAGGCATTGCTCTTCCGGATAGGGAGTCCAAGAATGGATACCCTCAGGCATACTGTCGTGCTTGGTACACCGGTAGCATGTACTACTGTGAGCTCAATCTCCCCGTCTTCAGTGCGAAGTTAATCGAGGTTGCTGACTCGATCAGTGACGGCCGTTTTGTTGGCGCAAACTGCATCGACGCTGTTGGAAGAGGACGTTGAACTGCCTGGCGGTGTTTTTACTGCGGCATGCTTGGGCCAGCCCCTTATCGACCGATTGCAAGACAATGGCTTCAGGTTCGAGTCAAAGATCCTAGAGCAACGGATAGGGTAAGCCTTTGTTGTTCAGTAAGCCAGGCACGTAATTCGCTGTAAGTGACTGTATGCGAGACAATTCATGATTGTTTTGCATTTACTGGAGTCCAACATGGCCTCTTAGATGACTATTGGTCGTTGAGATGATAGAATAGCCTCCTCAAGTACACGTTGCAGACCCCCTCAAAGACGATAAATGCATCATGATGTCCAGCCTGAGTGTGTTAGCCCCTCTGATGCATCAATTGTATCGATTAAGAACACCTGCACTATAAATACAGACGGCAACGAATTCAGTCTGTACAACGTAAGGTAGTTATGTTCCCACAGTGGACCTCACCCAGCGGGAGGTAAGGCACTCATTCCCCTTACTTTTGAAGGTAGCAGCCTGGTAATTGGGTCGAGACACCGAAAGCAGCTTTCCCCGCAAAATTAGCAGCCCACAGCCAGAGCCAGGCCCTGCGGGCCTCTCCCAATTCGTGAAAACTTAGGACGTCATCAGACATAGTGCAAATCCGGACCTTGCAAGCAATTGGCGCTTCCACACTCAGACATGCAATGACCTCTCTCCGATCGCCATCAAGCTGAACATCACCAAAATTTCTAATCTATTACGACATGCGATAACGACAGCCCCCGGACGACAAAAACCGCTACAGCCTTGAACCAATCAGCTTTTCAAGCCCTCCGATTTTTGTGATACTGGGAAGTTGAAAAGAGAAAAGACGGAGGGAAAAGGAAAAAGAAAAAGGAAGAAAGCCGAGAATGGATCACACAACAATCGCCGGCTCGGCTTCGGTTACCGAAAACACGCCACTGCTTCCAACGACAGAAAATCGCCCCAAATCAGCGCGGACTGTCACCTTCAATCCGAACCCTGTTTCCAAGACGATAGAGCCCGAGCCGGACTTTCCACGCCCGAAGACAAGTCAGAATAACCTGTCAGCAGGCCCCGGGCAGAGCTCTGCCATTGCCGCTATCAATAACAAGTTGCGCAGAAGGAATAGCCATGGAGCCGTACCAAGCCATATGCCCGCCCAGCTGATACCCAAGATCGGTCCACAACGAAGTACGAAGAACGCGCAGAAGCTGAAGCTGTTGCCGAACCCAGAGCTCAACGAAGACAGTCCTGACGAGGAGAGCGGAAGAGACGTGTACTCACAATACACCCGAATCAAGGATCCCACGGCGCGAAGAGATGCTGCGCGACTGGGTAAGGCGGATCGCGACCGCCTGCCCCGAGTGACGGCGTACTGCACGGCGAACAAGTACCAGATGGAGGGACTGATGCGGTTTCTCAAAGGCAAGGGCAAGTCGAGGGGCTCGAATCCCAAGCTGATCGATGAGTGTATCTACTCGGCCTACGACTACGGCAAGACTGTCGAGAACAGGAACGACCGCAGAGTAGGCGCGCAGCCTGATCCCGTTCAGGCGTACGAAAGGCGGCACTCGACAGGTGATGTCTCAGACAACGGCTTCAGTCGAGACAACCTCATAGACCTTGAATCAGATGGTCGACACGACTCTGGGTTCGCAGACGGATTTGACGTCGGCAATGATCAAGAGACTGCTATTGTTGAGACCAACCCGGATTTCGACACCCAGATTCACACACCCGAGGTCTTCCTCTTCGACTATGGAGTCGTCGTGATATGGGGCATGACCTTGGCACAGGAGAAGAGGTTTCTGAAAGAGATCGCCAAGTTCGAGACGGAAAAGCTGGCCCCCGACGATGTTGAGACGGAGCATTTCAACTTTTACTACACGCGGGAGTACCAAGCTCGCATTTATAACGACTTCATCACGTTGCGGGATAAGAGGAACTACATGACCAAATTGGCCATATCCCACGCATTAGCACAGAGTGTAAAGGTAGGAGTCGTAGACAATTGTTCTCGTGAAACTCTTGATTTGCTAATAGCGTGATAGACGTCCCTGTTTGAGGAGTTGATAGCTTCAACAGTCGACACGTGCAAAGATATCCCAACACAGATCGCGCTTACGGGGAAAATCGCCCTCAGCCGCACGCAGATAAACATGCAGATTGGCGAGCTCTTTATCCTTCGCATCAACATCCACCTAAACGGCTCAGTCCTGGACACGCCTGAACTCTTCTGGGTTGAGCCCCAGCTCGAACCAGTATATCAGGCCGTCCGCAGCTACCTGGAGATGGACCAGCGTGTTGGTCTGTTGACGGAGCGTCTGGACGTCATCGCGGACTTGTTGGCTGTGCTCAAGGACCAGCTGAGTCACGGACACGGCGAGAAACTGGAGTGGATTGGTAAGTTTGTCTTCTTCTTAGACACAACAATCGACTTTGTTAACGACTTCGCGCAGTAATTGTACTTATCGCCGCCGAAATCGTCGTTGCGGCCATCAATATCGTCGTCGATCTGTATGCATCGGATTAGCAACGTGGAATGTAGGCATCATCAGGGGTTTTTTTTTTTTTTTTCACGGCGGTTCATTTACTGGCANTAATTTTCCAATCATGGACTCACAGAACACACCCAAGAGTCGCGTCATGTGCTACATAGAGAGAGAGCTTCACGGCGCAAAAACGTGTAAGAAAGGGGTTGTGCCATCAACCGGGTGCGAAGGCTTCATTCCCAAGAGCCGATTACAAGTGGCTTGTGTTGTACAAAAAAGCAAGGAATCATCTACCCGCCAGTCCCATAACGCCCTAAATCTGTACACGGAGTATATATGCTTGTGAGACGCCGCCTCAGTCTTCCGCCTTGTCGTCGGCAGCTGGTGTCTCCTCAGGCTGCTCCTCGGTATCATAATTGGCCATCTCTACATCTTCATCTTGTGATGCTGCGCGCGTGGCATCTGGCGACTTATCGCGTTCCTCGTCACCCTTGGGCTCGGCGCTCTTGCTCTTCGCCGCGAAAGCGTCCTTCTCCTTTTGATACTTCTCCATCTCCTGCTCAGAGCGCGTCTGGAATTCTTCCTTCTCGGCCTCGGGTAAATCCTTCCAGCCACGAGCGAGCTCCTCCTCAATGCTGATATCAGCGTCGTCCTTGCTCTTCTCCTCAAGAGCCGGTCGCGCGTCGGCGCAGTACAGGTCGAACGCGTTGCCGGGCCTCTTGGGCGGTTTCGCGACGCCATTGGTCCGTGCCGACGATTGAGTGTCGGCACCCCGGCCTGCATCAGGGCCTTGGTTGTGGGAAAATGTCTCGGAGCTCGGCGAGATGGTAGCGGCTGTCTGGCTGAGCGGGTGTGAGCTGGCCTTGGCCCCGGATTCGATCTCGGCCAGGACAGAGGCCTTCCGGTGGCCGCGCTTCGTACGCAGAGGCTTGTCTTGCGGCTGAGATGGTGTCAGCAGTCTGCTTTGTCGTCGAGGTGGGCTTGGCGGAGGGCCTACAGTCGGAGGTGGGCTCGGGCTGCCGTCTGAATCCTCCACGTTGGTGCTTGTTCTCTTGGCCAGCTGCTCGAGCAAGAAGGCCCTCTCCATGCGCAGCTTCTCAATCTGTCGTCGGATGCGGGCGAGTCGAACGCGCGTCGCGTCATTCTCCTCCTCGACCTCGCCAGTTCGCTGCTTGAGCTGAATGCATTTTCTCCGGTAGGCCTCTTCGACAGAGGGAGGCAAGGCTGGCGGGATCGCTGAGAGGTCGATCGGTGGGGGATTAGCTCGGATAATCTTTTTAGGAGGCATTGTGTACGTTGTCAAGAGTGAATCAAGTGGTGAGGAAGAAGAATTGGTCTTTTTTCTTCCCTAGTTTTTTTCTCTTTATTTCCCGAGTAGAGTAGGGTAGGGAACAGGTTGCGATGGAATGGGGTTCGCGGCGGGTGTCAAGCGGAGCTCTGCGACCGAGGGTGGTATATTGTTTGAATTTCAAAGGGGAGACCAACGTACCGGATTGCGGAGCCATTGCTACGTATTGGTACAAAGGGCTGTGGTGATGGGTAGTGTCGGCAAAAGGAGAGGGAAAACGACAAAAAGATTGAGTTGAAGCTTGATTGAGACGCGAATCTGATGATTGGAAAAGACGAATTGGTTGGTGAGAGGGAAGTAGAGTGAGACGGCGTTTGTCGTCAGGGCAGGCAGGAGCAACAAACACTATCCATGGACGGAACCAGGCCAAACAGCGTCAGCTGGAACTAATTACAAGGCTGGCAGGTTTCTATCCAATTCATCAGACCAACAGGAAAGGTACCCACCTAGTCTTGGTCTTGGGGAGAACAGGGAGAGGGGGGTCCCAGCACCTACCGAGCACTGGAACCACCCCGAAGTTTAGAATGTGCCAGTTGCGCCGGATCGGATCAATAGCACACCTCACGGGCCTTGATTGGTCATCCCCTGTACCTGCCCACCAAGGCTGCAGCCAGCTGGAGTGTACCACACAAGGCCTTGCACCCAGACTTTTTTTTTGAGTGCCTGGTAGTGAGAGGAGCTCCCGCAACCACATCGTCAACACACAGGGTAGATTTACGCTGTTGTTTTGACTCGTTACGACTGAAAACGCCCCGGATTTTCGAAGCGCAGTAGGTCGTCAGTCTATCATGTCTCTCAACATTCCCAACGCGCCCAACGCGGGCCTCTTTAAGCAGGGATACAACAAGTGAGTCCTCCCCTCTGGTGTGTGAAGGAAGCTTCACCCCGCCTTACTTCCCATCACCGACTGACCCCTCGCAACAGCTACGATTCCGAAGATGGAGCCGTCCTGCGAAACATCGATGCCTGCCGGGCCATCGCCTCGACTGTTCAGACCTCTCTGGGCCCCTACGGCCGCAACAAGATTGTCATCAACCACCTTCAGAAGATGATCCTCACCTCCGACGCTGCCACCATCCTCAGAGAACTCGATGTCGTCCACCCGGCAGCTAAACTCCTTGTCATGGCCAGTCAGCAGCAAGAGGCGGAGATGGGTGATGCTACCAATCTGGTTATCGTTCTTGCGGGCGAGCTGCTGCGCAAGGCTGAGGACTTGCTACGAATGGGCTTGAAGACATCGGATATCGTCACCGGCTACGAGCGTGCGCAAAAGTTCGCTCTCGACACTTTGGAGGAGCTCTCTGTCGACAAGGTCGAGGACATCCGGTCTCAGGAGGAACTTAGCAAGGCCATCCGTACCGTCGTCGCCAGCAAGCAGAACGGCAGCGAGGACTTCCTGGCCGACCTGGTCGCTGAGGCCGTCCTTGCGGTCCTGCCCAAGAACCCCATTGGTTTCAACGTGGACAACATCAGAGTGGTCAAGATCATGGGTGGTAGCTTGGAACAGAGTCGAGTTGTCAAGGGCATGGTCTTCCCTAAGGAGCCTGATGGTTCCGTCAAGAAGGCCCAGCGCGCCAAGGTTGGTGTCTTCTCCTGTCCCATCGACACCGCCCAGACCGAGACCAAGGGCACCGTTCTTCTTCACAACGCCAAGGAGATGATGGACTTCACCAAGGGTGAGGAGACACAGCTGGAGGCTGCTGTTAAGGAGCTCCACGACGTGGGCATCAGAGTCGTTGTGGCTGGCTCCACGGTGGGCGAGCTGGCTCTCCACTTCCTTAACAGATACGGCATTCTTGTCATCAAGATTCTTAGCAAGTTCGAGCTGCGGAGAATTTGCAGAGTCGTTGGGGCTACCCCTCTTGCTCGGTTAGGTGCGCCTATGCCCGACGAGATGGGTTCCATCGACATCGTTGAGACCTTGGAGATTGGTGGAGATCGTGTTACCGTGTTCAGACAAGAGAACGAGGTTACGAGGACAGCGACCCTGGTCCTGAGAGGAGCGACCCAAAACCACCTGGACGACATTGAGCGTGCTGTTGATGACGGTGTCAACGTCGTCAAGGCTATTACCAGAGACCCTCGCCTCGTGCCTGGTGCGGGTGCCACCGAAATTCAGCTTGTCGAGAGACTGAACGCCCTTGGCGAGAAGACCCCTGGTCTGTCTCAGTACGCCATCAGGAAGTATGGTGAGGCTTTCGAGGTCATCCCCCGAACAATTGCAGAGAGTGCCGGTCTGGATGCCACAGAAGTCTTGAGCAGACTGTACATGGCCCACCACAAGAAGGACGACTGGTCCACCGGTGTTGACATCGAAGTAAGAACCACCTTCCTAGCCTTTTCATTTCCATGATACTGACTGAAACAGAACGATGACGGCTCCGGTACTTTGGACGCTCGTGATGAGGGCATCCTCGATCTGTTGGTTTCCAAGTCCTGGGCTATCAAGCTCGCCACCGAGGCGGCCCGTACTGTCCTCTCCGTTGATCAGATTATTGTGGCTCGCCAAGCAGGCGGCCCGAAGCCACCTGGCCCCAACCCTGTGAGTCCTACCACCAATGGACCAGACTATTGACGTGCTGACTTACCGTACAGAACTGGGACGAGGACTAAACGGGATAAAATGGGTGGCTGGAATTGGAGTTAACGTCGGTTTTGATGATCATAGACTACCCCAAAAAGTCACGTTGAGATATCCCGAATAGAATCCTGAAAGACAATGCTTGGTGTATCTGGTGAGAGTGAGACTTTGTCCCAATATCTGAACTGAGGGCTTATTCCATGGTTTAAGTACTTGTGTACGGGAAAGGGCGCCGTCAGAAGCAACGTTCAAGCTCCTTCATTCACCTGAAGCAAGGATGAGCACAGTGAGCAGTCACTGGATCAGATTGCGGCGGACGGCACATATAAATTGGTTGTCTGGCACCAAGAAGGCCAAGTTTGCTACCAACAGGGTCGACACAAGACATTCCCATTGTCCTTACAAACCTCTCTCGTCTTTCTTCCCTTCTACCCCCTCTCGACCCGTTTTCAATGGCTCCTCATGACCCCACTGGCGCTGATGGCTGCACTTGGAGCGGCAAAGGCGGTAAAGGTGGTGATAGTAGGGACGACAAGCGAACCCCGTTCTACCGTTCCAGTATCATGAGGCCTGCAAGCGATAAGTTACCGGCAATTTGCAGACCTCCCATGGTGAAAAACGGCCGCTTCCGAGTAAATAGAAACCCATTTTTGACATATGGAACAGGTTCGAAGGCTGTGTTGTCCCTGATACGAGCAGCCTCGCGTTGGGGACGGGCATGCTGTTCGATTCGCCAATGTCTCCTCTACACATGAATCTAACATGAGTCCCGGTGGCCTCACCCTTCCTCCTTGACGAGAAAGACCGAAGAAAAAGGACTCGTCTCTCTTCTCTCACGCGAGAGAAAAAGTGTGATCATTATAAACTCATTGTCGAGCTGCTGTACAGATTGCTGAACCTCGCAACCCTCTCCTGCTGCCTTCCTAGGGCCCTTGGGCTGGAACTGGTACATAATGCGCCAAACACGACCAGTCGCATCGTCATTAGTCGCGTTTATCACAGATCACGTAGACAATCCATTAAAAACTTCAGCCTACTGCACTCTCTTCAAGGCTCGGCTGCTAGACAGTCAAATCGTAGGTGGAGTGGATCGAGGAAGTGGAGCTGGTGCGTGGATCAGTTCGCACATCATGTGTTTACTTAGAGACCAGACCTCGGGACTAACGTTTACAACACTGTGGGACACAAATTCTGTTCAAACTCGACTGTTGCCAATCATGAACAGTCTTTCTCCTTCAGCCGGCGCCAGATATCCGATAATCAGCGCTGTCCCTACTCAAGTGATATAACGGATATCGAAGGCTCGCAGACTCCAAGTCCGTTAGGGCGATAGACACCTCTTTTAAGGATGCCTGCTCTACAAATCCCCGACGTTTCGAAGCTCGATGCTGGCAATCATGCCGTCGCGCGGGACTCCCATCAACTTCATTTCTGTAACTAACCCGCACCGAAGGACTGCAACACCTTCCGTACGTAGACTATTCATTGAATCAAAGGCCAACAGGTAGCAGAGACCGTTCGCCTCCCCCGTCATTTTGGAGTTTGAACATCCCTTACCTTCCTTCTTGCACGACACAACTCGGCAAAACACGACTATCCTCGTGCTAGCTTGGCTGAACCGACAAGATCAAAAGGAAACATACAACACCAGGTATTCGCTGGTCGTCACCGACCCAACTACTAATCCGGCCCTCATTGGCTTATCTATGGGAGAGCGGACGGGATCCCGAGTTTTCCAATGGGTATGGTCGTATGTGTCAGTGAGTCGCGAAAAGATCCATCATATTCCCTTTGCACTAGCCACTTGTGCTGAGTCTCACGTAACTGCGGTGACGGGATGGCCGTAGAACGGTAATTTTCGATCGTACTCTCGCAGGAATATACTTTCCGGCGACTCTAGAATGATGCTCATCAAGGAACCTGCGGGCTTGAGCTGGACCTTGGCAACTTCCGACACAAGTCATCAACCTCTGCCACGCAACACCTGATTTCCCTCTCCTCCATAACAAGCTTAGGCAATGTACACCATGCTCAAAAAGAATTCACAAAAAGAACAGACGACGTGTCTTTGGGCAAAAAAAAAAAAACAAAACCGGGAACTTTTATGCCCCATACCCTATTATAGGACGATGGATGAGCCCTCGGGACACTTCCTCCCTATTGAGGGCCAGCCGTTGCTTATGGATTATTTATCCGTGGCGATGAACGTCTTCTTTCAGCACCGTCCATCAAATGGGCTTGCTTCTGGACGCCAATCAAGTCTTGATATTGTACGGTCAGCCTCAGTCTCGCGGGCTTGGAAGCGGCAACAGAGCTTACATCTTGAACATTATCCAGCATCTAGTTCTGGGTAAATCTGTCCCAAAGCCTCTCCCGCCCACAAGTATACACTGCAGACAGGAAACAGCTCAACTGGAGACTGAACAGACAGACTCTGGGCACCAGCCATTTGGTGCAACATTTCTAAATTCACCCGAGTAGCTGGGTGTGTCGATCTTGAGAGGTTAGCATAATACGACGCCCGATAAAATCTCATGAGGCAACTCTAGTCGTCTTCTGTTATCTCGCCAACAGCACGCTGGGGCATGCTTGGGTATAAGCCCTCAGGAGCTAAGAACTTCCTCCTTTTAGTTAGTACCAGCCAGGATCCGAGACTCCGAGATCGTGAATGCAACGCCGAGAGCTGTGGACAGCCATAAAGCTTGTTTAGAGCATGAGTATGTCGAATGAGTTTGGCCTTACTCGCTGAGTGTCGGTGTCGTTGGCACGAGAGCGTTGCTCGTCACGTAGTGATGGTCGAGGTCTACCACTCCGTTGAGTGGATGCAAGACAGAAACGGCGCTAGCCCTCCGACATTCCATTAGATAGTTTTGCCTGGGACTCGATAATTTGCCCACCGCACCCCCCTAACGTAAACCGCTCTGTCAAGCGGCAGCCATGATATACCTAAAAACGACTGCTACGCACACATCCACGCACGGTGGTGAAGATTCAAGAGTGACATGTTAACAGTAAATGGTATTGCTATAAGGTAGGCCATCCACTACCACCGCTTTCGTTATACCCAAAAATGTTCAAGAATCATGCTTCTTTCCTGAGCCGAAACCTGTCATCCCCGAGCTCATCCAGCCCATGACCTCCCAGCCGTGAGTGACATGATAACAAAACCAGAATTACACGATATTGTAGGCGCCCCAGGTGTCATTACACCACTACATAGCCATACAGCGTAAGACAGCAAGACAAATGTCTCATAAGACAGAACTCGTGGCCGAGTGTAGTTTAAAAAAGGAGAACGAAGAAAAAGGAGACAGTATCAACAGAAGTGGTATCTTTCCGGCAAAGCATGCTGCGGTGCGGTAAAGACGTGAGTAGACGCAGGTATATCTGATAAACAGAAAAAAGAAAAAAAAAAAAACAAATGAGCTCAGATCAGGGGTATGATGTTAGCAAAGACAAGCTATGCCGGGAACGACCACAAAAGTGGTCTTGCGCCCGAGGAACCGATACGCCACCGTTTGGCCGTCAAGGGGTCCAAATGATTTCATTAAGTCAGCTGGGTTGGATAAGGATATGCTGGAGGGCTTAATCAGGCCTCTTCCATGATGCCACCCTCGCCGCCACCCTCTTCTCGCCACTCACGGCTCTTGCTGGTTAACTTCTTCACGCCCGTCACACGACCGGCCCAAAGGGACTCGATCGGTGTGCGGAAAGTGAAGGCCCGCTGAGAGCTTATGACTCCGATGGCTTGTAGAACAGCCTTGCGACTGTCGCGACCAAAGACCGCAGGATGGCTGATCCACTCAAGACTGCTCTCAAGCTCAGCGTCGAGGGCAGCAACGGTGTTAGCGTCGATGCCAGCACCGAGGCCCAATCCATCGTTCGAACGGCTGCGTCCGATACTGGTGGCCTGGTACCCGTTGACAGCGGATGAATTAGCGGACTGAGTTGGCGACGGCGTCTGTTTCCTGTCAGGAGTAATGGAGGGCGAACCATCGTTCCCGAGATGCGGGGTGGATGGAAGCGATCTGGTGGGTGGTGCCGTTGGTGGAGGAATGGGTGGTAGGCCGCCTTTTCCGAGCCCCTTCAAAATAGAACGGGTTTCGTTGAGTAGAGTATGCGCTCGGTCGTGCTGGCCACGCGACACGAGGGTCAAGGCGCGCGTTAGCATATCAGATGTCAGCAGCTCCATGCGGCGCTGAACGATATGCGGATGAGGGGGGATCGGGGGCGAGTTTGCCCATGAGTTCTTTTGCTTTGCCAAGGCAGGGAGCATAGTAATGGCCAGCAGAGAAGGGCGGGGGAGGTTCGAGAGAGTGCCATCTCGCAGTATGTCCCCCCAAGTGAGGTCGGCTTGGATCAAAGGAACCTCTTCCACAGATGCAACCCGAGGGTCATCACCGTCGCCGCCCCCTCCCAGCGCCTCGAGACCGGACACGATATTGTCCCATGGGTCTTGGGGCAGCTGCTCTTGAGATGCATTGTCCGGTACAATGACAAGCTGCACCAAGACGTCGCGCTTGTCGCCGAATCTCAAATCGCCGAGCGAGGCCTCGGCGTCACGACCGGTGGCCCGCTTCGTGATCTGCAAGGCGCCGCTGATCTTGTGGAACTTTGCTGGGGAACCTTCGGGCAATTTTAGCTTGAGCTTCACATTTTGGTGAGACAGCGTCTGCATGGATCCGAGGCAGCCGGCGAGACACTCGCGTAGCATCATCCAATCCTTGACATAAGTGTACGAAGCCTTGGTGCGTGTCGACAGCTCAATCATTGTGTCGGGCTTATGGGTCATGCCCAGCCCGAAGGAGTGGATGGTGATTTTGGCAGCCTCGGCTCTCGACACAACAAAGTCAACGCTGTCAGCGTCCGAGGTCGAGGCATCGCTGATAAGCATGATAGTGGCGATCGGGTTGTTATACTTGCGCTGCATGAGCAAATCCATGGCGACGTTTGCGCCCTCGACCACGTCAGCGCGGTGGCTCTTCTGGCCAACTGGCTTGATGGATGAAAGCACGTTGCCCCAGCCGGGCCAAGCCTTGGTGGTCATACCAACGATAGGCACGCCGCCGCCGCCCGACCCAAATGTTACGAGGCCCATTCGATCTCGCTCACCGAGGGTGTTGACCATGAACTTCAGGGCGTCGCGTACCAGGTTGATTTTGACGCCTTGCATCGAAGACGAAATGGGTACTACAACGACAACGTCGATCGGTACATGGACTGAGGCGGGCAGGGTTGGACTCCTCTGGAAATTGGTGTACTCGGTGGGCGCCGTTGTCACGGACTTGGGTCCGCCCCATGACGAAGCAATAGACGATACTCTCTGTTGACGAGATCCACGCTGCCAGTCATCCTCGTCCGGCTCTGAGAACTCGCCTCGATCGTATTCCGGACTACGGAAAGGAGAAGAAGATTCGATGGCGTTCAAGTCAAGCAGCGCCTGGTGCCATAGCTTCAATTGATTGCGGTTCTCAAACCGCAGGTGAAACTGAGGTAGCTCGGCGACGGAAAGGTTTAGCGTCAGGATGTTCTCATCGACTATTGAAAGGTTAGCGCTGGATCATTGCACCAATCTGCGGAAATTCTCACTATTGCCCGTTTCCGAGACCTCATTGAGGTGCTTCTTGATGAGAATGGATCCCTTCAAAGTGCATCGCGTGACTTTCTTGGGCAGGCCATTCTCGTCCCACTGCCCGGCAAGGGGGACCCTTTTCTCCTTGACGCAGATCAACATCTCAGCAAACAAGAAGCATTCCAGCTCCTGCCAAGACTGTTTGTCCTTGCCAACGCGCAGTGTGCCATACAGCCGCAGTTTGCCGAATCTGGTGCATGTCAGTTTTGTCATTGGTTAGGGTCATGCATGTGATGCGTCACTTCTTACCTGCTGAAGTCGAGGCCATGCCAGTTGTCCACCCGGTTTCGAAGGCTTTCCGTCATTTGCTCTAGCACCTCCCGAGACTCGTATGGATAGAACCGCGGGGCACTTCGAGCCGGAGACGGCGGTCTTGCAAACGCTTCGTCGATTCTACCGTTCACTGCAGGCGCGCCTGGAGGGGCGGACCCGAGATCTTCTGGGTCTGGCCGCCACTTGTTGTCGGGCACCTCTACGGTAATGAGGCAGGTCAAGGTCTGCTGTTGACGAGACCTGTTGATTGTGGGGAATTCGGATCGAACCGTCACGGTCGGCGCTGGGATTGGGTTCCTGGTTATTGCGCGGGGGCTGCCCGGCGTGGTTTCCATCGCCTGGACGTCATAGTCGTGCCTCCGCGGCGGTCCGCTCTGAGTCGTTTCGGGATAACCACCGGACGAAGCCACACCCGTAGCCTCACTATCGCTGCGAACATGCCTTGAACGGCCGTACCTCTCCGATGCTGGCGGTTGGCTGCTATCTCTGTCGCGTCCAGTACTTCGAGGTGCGCTTTCGCGCGTGTGTGTGCTTGGCATATTTCTCTGGTTCGATTCAATGCTAGTGGGGCGCTGTGTTGGTGTTGGATTCTCCCATGGTGTTGCAGTTGGCGTTGGGGTGTGATTTGATCTAGTGTCGGTAGATGAGACAGATCGGACGAGATTGCTGATTTTCTCTAACGCGGGACCAGGAATTAGTATTGTCTCAGGCCAGAATGGACAAGGGCTCACCAATATCCAAGACATTGCCTCCCCGGCTAGTGTCAAGGTGCAAGGGCGCGTCGCAAGAGGGACAGTACTGAGATTCAAACTCGCGAATGAACTCGTAGAAACATGCTTCGTGGGAGACGTGGGAACAGGAGAACTGCAAGATGCGTTCTCCACGCAGCGTGTGCTCCAGCGGTTCCTCGCAGACAGCGCATTCGCTGCCCACGAAGGTGCGCTCCCTTCGGTTGCGCCCAGCCCCGGTTGCCATGCCGCCCGAGGCGTAGCTTTCGCCTCTCCGATGAGCGCTGTCGGCTGAAGCGACCGATATGTCGGAGCGTTGACCGGTGCCGCGAGCTATTGAGACGTCTGTGGCGTGGTCAGCGAGAAACCTGGAAAAATAACGGGCTGGGGGTCACGGTGGGGTGAGTCGGCAGTTGCGGGACCAAGGCCCAAATGACTTCCACCTTGGACGCCGGTCGAGATTGAGGGCACACGTACTCTTTTCTGGGAATGAAGGTGCATCCGTCCAGGTGTTGTTGGATCTCGCCGTCGTGGCAGTACCGGGGCGGTAGGGATCGTGAACGGCCTTGGAGCTTCCGAGGCCAAGATCGCGAAGGTGGCTGGCCTGGACGTCTTTCGAGCTTGAAGATCCAAAGCCGAACCCTTTCGAACCCTTCCGCGACCGACCGAACATTAGGAAATGACTGAATCGGCAACTGCGCGATCAGGCGACGTCGGCAGTGGCAGTACTGGTGGTGGGTGGCAATTATGGTTTTGGTGGAGGTTGTACAGTGGTCGGCGGTTCGTTCGAATGAGTGGCGCGCGCGAATCGTCAGATCGTGGGGACGGTCGTCTGAGAGGGTTGGGCGGGAAGTATATTTTAAGATTGAAAGTGTGATATCAGAATATCGTCGCAACGGTATAGGCGACCTGGGATGCGGCCGTGTGACTGGTAATGCCGGCAGACTTTTCTTGGAAAGCGAGGAAAGGGACGCCTGCCCTGCAAGGATGTATATAGGTGTGTGGCTGTGGCGGGTGTCATACACACGCGCAAGTACACAGACAAGAACGTGGGACAGCCTGGCAGGATGTTTCAAATGGTTGTATCAACAATGCTGGGTCGAATGGGATGCAGATTCAACATGCATCACGGCAGGGTGGGACGAGATTGTGGTGGTGGTGTTCTGGGTGACAAGAGATGGAAAACCCGCAGTCGAGGAGGAGACGTGGAAAGTCAATCCAGCATCTCTCAAGTTAAATTGGGAAGAAAAGTATGATTCGAAGAGGGTGGGCGGAAGTGCAACAAGTTCGCGTGTCGTCGCAAGTTCAAGGTTCGACAAGTCGGCTTTTCTGGGAAATGGCAGGAGAATGGCGTGTTCCTGATTGGAGAATTCCCTCCCTTCGTTTCGTCGTGTGCGAAGGAACGTGTTCCGGCGCGGTCGTCGCTCCCAGCAGTGATAGATAACACTTAGTCGTCGATTGTTCAGGTGTCAGAGGACGACCTTGAAGGTACCAGACCCCCACACCCAAGGAGAGGTAAGGTTCGACACAGTCGGTTCGGGTGAGGTAAGGAAAGGTCAGCCGGCGGCTTTTGTATCGGTTGACGGTGTTGTCTAGGCCGTTGAGTTGGATTCAGGAGGTAACCTCAAACGACTCAGAGTAGGAGCTCAAAGGTCAACAAAGAAAAAGCAACACTGGATTCCGGGTTTTGTCTTCGTCGGGAGCGCCCGCCAGAACGGTAAAGTGCGTCTAGACGGGAGGGCGGAAACGGGGAATGGACCAAGTATATAGAGAAGTGCTGCGCGCTGGGAAATGGGCGATGGAAGGGGAAGAGACCACGACCCAAGCGTGGACCAGAAAGGCTTCAATGTGGGGATACATGCACGTTTTCCCTTTTCTTTGTTCGGCCAAACCTGGTCGCAGTTGCAAGGGGGCCCTGGGCCGCAGTCCAGTGCAGAACACTGTAAGGTCCGGTACCCGGCTGCTCAAGGGAAATCAATGAGCCCTGGGAAGTACCATTCAGTGCGCGCACCCTGGCTACCTACCTGGTATTCAAGCAGACATGGTAGTGAGAGGGGAGAGGTAGTGTAGCATGGGTGGATACTGACACCTTCCACCTTCATGTCCGCATTCCCAAAGTACTCTGAAGCTAGCGATGCGTGAAGAGAAACCTCGGGATACGTATCTACATGAGGGACGGGCCAGGGTCCCTCGACCAGACGACACTAAGACATCGCAGACACGCGGGCTAAGGAACCTTAGGTGAGGTAAGGCAACTTGAGTGCTGAGCATACGGTGGTAGTTGCTTCGGCTGTGCCTCCTTTTTCGCTGTTCTCCCGTGGGTCATCTCTGTTTCCCAGTATGAA
>MPGH01000204.1:0-64368 GCA_001937105.1 Colletotrichum chlorophyti
GCTTGCATGGGTTGATTGAGTTTCGTCAATTCATCGTTGACAAGTGGTCTGTCTGGCTGATGACTGTTGCCGAATTTCAATCCCATACGAAAATGAAGGTGAGGCAAGTGAACCTCCTCGAAACCACAAACCACAAGACGACTGGCCCTTTTTGCGCAACAAGCCAGAGTCGTCGTGCTTGGAACCCTGTCTAATCAAGCCTATCGAGCTGTCTGTGCCTCGAGCCAATGCGAACACGGTCGACTCGGTATCATGTACCCGTCTATCATGGTGGCGGTGTGGGAAGCGGTCAACATGAAGGGAAAAGGCTGTTTAATGGGTGCTAGCAGGATACAAACCTGTCCAAAAAGTCATGCGCTGCCCACCCCTCTTGGCCACGATGTGAGAAGATCACTACTTTGAAGGTAACGTAAGGCGAGGTGAGGTGAGGTAAGGTGAAGTGAGCAAATGACACAGCCCGAACGGTACTCGCCAGCAGCACGCCGAGTGACTCGAGAATGATACGCTGACGGAGGATACCCCGACGAATGACGCTGTCCGAAGCCCTTTTTCCCTCCCTGGCGCCCTGATATCAATCCAGCAATCCAGACCTTGCCGGCCGAGAAACAACCCTCACCAAGCCTCAGCAAGGTCCAATGTTGTCGCACAATCTCGCCTTGAAGGAGCTTCGAGAAGTGGTTTTCTAATCCTGAGATGAAGGATACCTATCCTCCAGCCCGAAAGTTCGACGTTGACGTTTGATGTTGGGTCAAACTCTTTGATGAACATCCACTCTGACATTGCAAAAGCGACGATCAACATGACTCCTCAGTTCCTTCATCGAAAGATCGCGGAGCAGCTGGCCCCATTGCCCATTTCGCGAAACAAAATAAAGCCCCCGGTCACGAGTCTCACTCGAGGTACTGTGCAGTACTTCATCCACCGATCGGTGAGTAGGGCGAGGGTGTGGCGAGGGCCGGTAAAGGGCGGTACGGATGCGCCGCGGCTCACCTCTGCCAGGCAAGTAAGGGTGCCAGGGTCCTGCCCGGGCGATCCGCAGACGAGTGCCAGAACGCCAGATTGTCAGAATCAGAATGCTGAAAGCACAGCTACCGACAGGGTATCGCTAGAGAGGGCTGATATTTCATCTATTTACCTCGCCGGTGCTCTCTCTGCATCAATAGCTCGGGATGACATTCCTTCCTATCCTTTCTTGCAACAATGGGTTACCTGGTCGGGTCGTTCGTGAATACCAACCAATGTCTCTCTCTCTTTCTCTCTCTCTGTTTCTCGAGTCCCAGCCATGGCAAGACATTGGCCCACAGTCCAGCTCCCACTGTCCTCTAGTTCAGACTACAACCACCACGAACCTCTTTTGGGACGGCTCTCATTTTCTTCGTTTCTTATTTCTCCTTGTCCTCTCTCCCGAGCGGGAGGGCGAGGGCGATCTAACAACGACCTATCCTCTCTACCTGTTTTTTTTTTTTTTCTAACGTCCAGTCAATTGGCGCATCGTCCCTACTAGTAGAGGTGCTCGCATTCGTCGTTCTACCATCTTCCTGTCTATTTTTTTTCCTTATTTTTTCCATGCCGTATACGCTTTGTCTCTCTCTCTCTCTCTTGCCTCTGATTATATCCCACTGGTATGTAATCAATCTCTCGCACCACACCACGACTACCACCGCCACACACACACCCCCAGGTCCCCACGGAACCCAGTAACATGGGTCCCCTCAAGTCCGAGTCCCCTTCCCGCTGACGCATTCCTCCCCGTCCCCTCCCCTTCCCAATCTTACGCTTCAGCGGTCATTTCTCTTGTTCGCTGTCACTCATCGTCAACCTTGATTTCTTCCTTTTCCCATTTTATTTTTCTTCCATCTACGTAGTAGCGGAGGGAAGAAAGGGGATTAGATGGCGGCATAGAAGGGGGGTAGTCATCGGAGGGGGGGACTCAAGAGGTTGCAAACGCGGCAAATGGACGTGGATCATCTTGGGCCCTTGCATTGGATAGAAACCCTCAGCCCGGCGAGGAGCGAAAGGGATCCCGCACATGGTTTTCTGCAGCAGGGGAGGGGGGAGGGGATGAAGCAAGCCGCGTACTACTGTGTGTGCGGGAAAAGAAGGCCGCGGCGCGTACAACGTCCTTCTATCCCAAAGTTTTCACCTTAATTCTTTCTCTCCTTGACGTTGTCCAAAGTTGCGAGACGACATATATCCGCAGCAGATCCCGATTTGGAGAGAGTCAAAAAGAAGGTGGAATGGGAAGGTGGGTGAGTTGTCCTCGGTACCTTTCTCTTCTCACTCTGGTCTCGAAGAAGATTGGTAAAGCTCAAGGCTCACGGCAAACTCAAGGTTACTGCTGTCCTTCCCTGCACGCTAGCCTTCGGACAGTCCTGGGCAGGGATATACCCTGTTCCATACCATTGCACACATGGCCGCTAGGCCCAAGATGATCAAGCCGTGACGGGGCCTGCTTCTCTCAAGGTGAGAAGGGAGGGAGGTACCTGACCTTCGTGCCAAGTGACTTCGGCGGCAGTATGAATTAGTGGATCGGGCGGTGTATCTGCTGGCTGTCAGGGCGGATGTGTGTAGGTGGGTGGATGAGTGTGATTGGTCTCTCTTTATGGTGAAGAGTCTGTCGCGCTTCAGAGAAGGTAAATGGAGAAGTGAAAGAGAAAAGGTACAGGGAAAGGGAAGGAGAAAAGTGAGGAGAGAGGGAGAGAGAGATGCAGAAACCGAAAAGATAAAGTCGTAGTGGTCAGTGTCACAGATTAGATGGAGTTCAAATTTGGGTGGCCGACGTTGGTATTAGGCTCATCCACAACGATCCATCTCAATGTGAACGTCGCATCCGACACGGGACGAAGTACCACAGCCGAGGCAGTAAAAAGGGAACAAAAAAAAAAGAAAAGAAAAGAAAACCCATGGGCAAAATGGATGCACAGGTAATTATATTTTTACTCTTTTCGCAATCCAGCAATCTTTTCCGATCGAGTTTTTGCCTTCATGGAGGAAATTAGGATGCTGTCAACAGGGAATTGACGAAAGAGAGAGAGAGAGGGGGGAGAGAGGAGAATTAAAAAAAAAAAAAAAAAAAAAAANCACGACTTCAACCGACGAGACACCTCGTGTTATTTTCTTTGGCATTTCGGCCGTTTCTGTAGTTGGTGCAAGCCATGATGAGAGGCGTTTGGGGTTTGTGCCATTGCGAAGGTATGCCTCTTCCGGTTGTTCCTGAATTTGGGCTTCGGTTCAGGCTCGAGCCAACGAGGCTTCGTGCTGTCGTCAACAGGAGGAGAACAAACGCGGCCGACCACACGTGAGGACATGGCAAGATGAACAACCTTGCGCTTTCTATTTCGCTCTACTCCCGGCCGACAGACCCTGGAGAAGCGCGAGACCAAACAAAGGAGAGACCCAGGCATGGTCACCGTTTGGCGTTGACAGGAAACCCGACGACGGGTCCTCGTCTGAAGTTGGCCCCAGATGCCAGTGCAGCGGGATGAGCAACGCAACCGAGGCTCTCTCCCCAACTACTCTCGCCAACGCTTGCATTCTTCTGATTCTCAATGTCTCTTTGCCTCATCTCAAAGGGTCTCCCTCCCGGGTGGCCCAGTACCAGTAAAGCTACGTATAGGTAGCCTACGCCCCAAAAAAGCATGCACCATGGCACTTGCCACGTTGATCTACGCCTCGGTCGCCTATTGGATTGGAGCCGGCGCGAAGGTGGTCGTTGGCTGCTGATGCCGGATTTGTTTCTTGGCTCGTCACGCCGGGGCGGGGGGCACATTCGGTTTGGGTTCGCAAAGGCCAGCACCGTCGCGGAATGTTTTTTTTTTTTTAATATATTTCTTCTTTATNTCTTGCCCGGAAAAGTCTCAGAGCCATGAACCCTAGAGGGGTCCTATCTTATCTGCTGTAGGACGAGTGTAGCTACAAGGCCGAACCCAACCCAACGGCCTCAACTCAAAAAGAAAGGGACACAAGGTGTTGGCAGCAGAAGGGGCGAACGGGAACATCAAACGGACCAACTTACTCGTGAATTGCTCGTGACACCTGTCAACTGTGGCTTCTTGTCCAGGGCCTGCTGCCGCGACGCAATCGACTTGATGGCAATCATCGTTTCGTGTCTTTGCACCTTCCCTAGGAAATCGAGATGGGCTCAGTAGACACTTCGTGTGTACATACTATGCTGCACCGCAGTCCTCGCCTCATCCCATCAGCACCGTCTTCTCCACTACACGCAATCGCAGCGACTTGGTTTGCGACTAAACCCGTCGTCCAAGGTCTTCTCGTCACGCTCACAGGCCCCCTCGAGTCGCTGCCGAGGATCTCTAGCTTACGATGCACATACGTCGTGGCGTACTTACACCCGGACCAAGTCTTCTCCACCAGAGCTTGTCTCACATAGCACACACCCCACCCCCCTTCCTCCGGACCAGCCCAGTCAGTCACGTCACGGCCCTACCTTTCCTCAAAGTCGGGGACTTTGCCTGACGGACCGTCCGGTATTGGCGACTCTTTGCACCAAGTGGATGTCTCTGCGGCATCTTGCTATACCGGCTCCTCTGATATACGTCCCTTTCATTACATCATTCTGCTGGGACTTTGTAATGAAAATGCATTTTCTGTTCGCCATGTTGTACTAATACAATATCATCATCAACACAGGACCAAGAGCTCCAGGGCTCACTTGCAGTACTCCCCGTTTTCTCGGCCGTGTGTCGTAATCGCGGCCGTAGGAGAGGATGGGGAAGAAGAACGCGGCTGCGCTCCTCGCTGCCCAGCTTTAGCATCCGGTCTTTCGTGAGACACCGTTCGAGAGGACAACCAGGTCATGACTGGCTGGATTCACCTCCCATGAATCTCTCGCTTTAAGGTTACGTCCCAGACTGTTCTTGTTTCCAGCCGCGTCAAGATGCACGTCTGTTCATCCCCCCTCCCCAGTCTTCCGCGGGTCCGATTCTGGCCCCGTCTTCTCTTCCAAATATCCCCTGCTAACCACCTCTAAGGTTAAGAAACGGTCGGGTTGGGGTTCAGCTCGCTACCCTGCTCTCCGTAGCGGAACGGAGGAGGGAGAGTAACTACTGTACTAGCCAAAATCTTCGTTTTTCCTTTTGTCTTGGGGGGGTTTCCAACCCTACTGCCCGTACATGCTCTTACCCGCCTTTTCTAACAAGCTACTGTCCTAGGTAGTTCATTGCAAATGGGCACACGGCCTCAAGGGCTTCCCGGCATCTGCCTAAGAACGAACCTCGAGTCGTCTGTTGTCTGACAGTTCGAACCAGCAACAGAAGGGCTGCAGCGTGAATGACAATACCTCCTGCACGTACTGATGAATGGGGTAGGTCTGCCCTTGTCTACCAATTCTCTACTTATGTTGTTGTCACCTTGTCCGGCCTCCTGCCGCCGCCGCCCCTGGACGCAAATAATGCAAACTATGGGAACCGGAGCCCAGAGTTCCCTGCCGCGCGTGCGTTCTCTACGTATTCCCAGTTCCCATCCTTTTCTTCTTTTTTTTTCTTCTTTTCCAGCTCCTTCAGTCCATGTCGCAGATGTGCCGCACCTTGTACTAGCCGGGCGCTGCCCGATCAGCCTGCTCTGCACCAGAACGATAGAAGGAAGATGCAGGCGAACACACACACAGAGAGCATCAGGCACCGCGCACGAACAAGACGCATGGCACTTTTTCCATCGGATCACCCCTACCCGCCAAAATAACATACCCGTTTCAAATGTGGGTGGCCGCCTGTGACAGCGGACCGGGGTCGTGCGCTCGCGTCTGTACTATATGCCTGAGTAACCTTGCCGTTGGCCTTTTGTCCGACCCGGTCCAGATATGCACCGGAATCGTCGACTGGCCCTGCTGCTTGTCAACTTCGACTGCGTCATGCTTAGGTCCAGTTCGGCCCACTCAGCTGAGATCGCCGTCCTCGACCTTGTCTTCATCACGAGGCCTGAGATGATTTAGGATGGTATATCGCAGGTAGCATGCAAATGCCCGTAAGTCGTTCGTCAGGCCACTGCCGCTTGCCAGTAGACGGCATGTGCTAGCCATGCTCCAAGAGGGAGGGCGGAAGGGAGGTGCGTCGTCGAATACTCCACGCTCGCATGCCGCAGGCGGCCAGTCTCGCTCTGCCTCGATCGCCTTACTGGCGACTGTTGGCTTGTTTATTGGATCACACCGTTCGTTGGTCAGCCCAACAGGGGTTGCAGGCGATCGCACATTGCTCTTCCATGTACTTGTCTTCTTCAGCTTTCAGTTTAAATCTGGCCCCATGTAGACTGACCGCCTGGCTGTAGTTATCGCCCAAGTCCTCGTACCCCCAGCATCGCACAGACGGTATTTCGATCAATGGTTTGGTATTTGTTTGTGTCCTGCGTCAAGGCTGGGGAAAGAGTGCGGTCGTGTACACGGCCGTTAATTCTACAATACAACGCCAAACATACTAGGAGAGGAAGTCCCGGCAGCCTTATTGGCCGGTCCATATGATGATCACCATCAAGGGTTCTGTTAAGATTTTCCATCGCCGGTGTACGAGGTGTCCAAACGAAGCTCTTATTCGTCACTCAGTGATACCTGTTGAGCATCGAATCGTACTATACTCGGAAACTGATGGCAGAAAAAAAAGAAAGCCAAGACAATACAAAAATGAAAGAAGCATGTCGGAAAAAGAAATCGAAGAAGAAAATAATATCTGCGCTGATCTGCCACCTCGATAACTCGGGCGCGACGTACCGGAGCCCTCCTCCACGCCGCCTCCACCACCCGAGTGGCTGACAAGGGGGCGAGCGGAATAGACAACCCCAACCTGCTTGGTCGTCGACCAACGTCCGAGAGCAAACGTCGTCCGCGGTGCGATACGGCGGCAACTGTGTACAGACATCAGCTTGAGATGCCCCGCGCGCCCGGCCTCCCTGAGAGAGAGCAGCTTGTGGGTTAATTAGTTGGGGACAGTGTGCGCGGGGGATAACCGTCTGGTCCCCCCTTTCCTCCCAAGGGAAGCTGGGAATCGAGACTGGTACCTGCGTCGCAACACAAGCGTTCGATTCTGAGACGATGTCTCTCCACTGACAGGCGACCGAACCCCTTCTGTATGGACGACGGCGAAACGAAAAAAGAAGTCGACAAAAGGAAAAGACCATGCTGCAGCGGTCACAACGTGCAAGTAAAACGGGCCTCAACAATCCGTGATGTCCCCAGGCGCAGGCGTAAACCCCGTTTGCCCTTTGGTTGCCAGAAGCCCTCCATAATCCTCCCTCCGTTCCCCGTCCAACTTCGTGATACCGTGGACGGGGCGGGCCACGAACAAACGGTAACGCCATTCGCTTGAGGGTTTATTGCATTCTCTGTTTCTTTCCTCCGCATTTTGGTGCGTGTGTGCGGTGCGAGATGGATAACGGGGGAAAGAAGAAAAAAAACATGGATGAAAGCAGCAAACGGGCCAGAGTGGTTTAGAGTTTGCGCTTCCTCGTCCCGCTTGAACGGCACGGTCGATGGCTCATGCAGCTACTAAGTAGTAAGAAAGTCGCACTCGAGCAACCTCTCTGTCCACAGTAGGCCATACCTCTCGAGGGGTGGTTTTTTTTCTTCCCAACGTCGAAACATTCGCCCTCCAGTCTGGGACATGGGAGAATGAAGATCATTCCAAGCCGAAGCCCATACGCCGACAGCCCACTTCTTCCCCCCTCGGACGATCTGCGGGCCCCTTCCCTTCACTTGCCCAATGTTTCGAGCTGCCAGTGCGGGAGAGCTAGCTGGCGCACGGGATCCCGTTAACCCAGCAATTGATGGAAGGGAGCACCATACATCGTAACGAAGAAGACCACTCAACAAACCAGGGGGATTAAAGCAGGTCAATTTCGTCTGTCTCCTGTTAGCCAGCATCCGTATCCTGGGGCCGCTGGCCTCATTGAAGGTCATCATGGCGTGCGTGTTTTTTTTTTTAGAGCCGTGTCATAGTGTATGTACCCTGACTGAGGCGATTCGTTACCGAGTGGCGTCATACCATAAGTCGTCCGTCGATATCTGACGTTTGGTCCAGACAAGATCTCGCCCCAAGGACGCAGATGGCTTAAAATCTCTTCGCCTCAGTAGCCACTTGTGTATCCAACGGATTTTCAACCCTAGAAGACCTCACTGTGTCACTTTTGCCGTTCGCGAAAGCAGTTGGTAGTGCACGAACAAAGAAAACCTGACCCTATCGGAGGCGAAGACGCAGCTTGACACAGTTGACGACGTCTGATCGTCGCACCCAAGTCAACGACCTGGGAGGAGCAGGGGGCCCAGGAACTCCCCGTAGGTGGTGGGGAGGGGGGTCAGGGCCACGATCAAGTTTTCCCTGGTAACGAATGCCGAAAAGGCCCCATGTTCTTTGCGAGACTGAGGGCCGTGGCCGAGGGAGGTCTGCTTCCGTATCCCACCTTGAGAGGCAGCGCCAGAACTCAGTCCCTGCCACTTTTCGACCGAATAGCGCAAGGGACATGGCAGGCTGAGCTTCATGCTTCTCCGGAGGATCACATCGGAGGGTTATAAGAGAGCCAGCGTGTCGCTGCGAAGGGTGGCTCAAAGGCCCATGGATATCCTGGGCGACGTAGCTCGGAGAAGGATAACGATTGGTTCGAGCATGCGGTACGCGGCACCTGGGTGTCTTCGTCTAATTTGTTTTTTTGAGCCCTTTATCTGGCCGCCCAGACAAACAAAACAACAGTTGGTGGCTTGACTTGGGGGGAGCAGCGTCGTTGCCTGCCGTTCTCTGGCCCCCTCGTTCCAGGTCGAGGCCCGGTGTCAAGGCGCAGAACGATTGGCAGCAAACTGCAAACGGCCAGGGCCATCGTTTGATGCATTGACAGATGTCGAGGGGAACCACGATCGAGAGGTGACGAGAGGGCTGTCAGACAGAACACTGGCACCTTGCCTTGATGGTATGTTTCTTATGCATCGTAGTTGGAACTGTATCTTGGAATCACACGAATGAATCGCTGCTTTCTTTCTGAGACAGGCGCCTCTACTGTCATTCGGGACGGTATGGAAATTGAGAAGAGAAGGGGTTCAAGCGTGGCTATTCCGCTCTGCTAGGGTACGAGAGCGTCTGTGAATATGCGCCGGCGTGTGTAGGCAATTCCTGAAAAGCCTGCGCCAAGCTCATCATGCAAATTTAGGTCCCTACCAACATCTTCATTGAACGAATCTTCAATAGCAGTTCGTACTCGTGAGTATGTTTCCACTCCCAAATGCTGGTGAGTTTCCAAGCGCTCAATGATTCTCTTCTGTGCGTGCTAAAGGGCATACATAGTGCTCCTATCGTCAAAATCATGGTGGTATCTAATATGGAGCGCCCCTGCCGGCTAGTTTTGTTGTCGGCAGGGGTGGGTGGGCAGAAGAAGTTGGTGTGTGACGGTGCTAGCTTTGGACGAGGCGTTGATCGGCGACGGAACAGGGCACGCGGGCATTCGAGGCAGGAGAATAGAGCCAACCAAAGATCCCGTGGCTGCGGCTACCTTGACCTTCGGTCACATCTTGATCTGGCGTTGGTCTGCTGCTCATGGCGCAGGCTCAAAGTGTAAATGCGCGTGTGCTTGAGAACTGGAGGTGAATATCGAGGCAGCTTACGTCAACCTTTCAGTATGAACTGAGTTGGAACAGCAGCCGGCCCTGCGCATGTAGTGTAAGGCAGAGCCATCCCGCCCCCCCTTTTTTTTTCTCTGGTGGCGAGATGAGACCGAACGCAAAGCGACCCTTGGAAATCCACATGAGTTTTTCAGCATGCCGCGGTGATTGAAGTGGGAAGCAATAGGTGGTTGCGGTGGTGCACAGACACAGGACCTGCAGGGCCATCCATCCCATTCGAAGGGGTTTTTAATGTTCGCACGCCAATGATGTTGGCTGCTTCGAGGACAATTATGTATGCGGAACTCAGGGCGATCCAGTAGGAAATGGTTGAGGGCCAGACGGCAGTTTCACCATGTGCTGCTATGAGCATCTGGCAGTCTGGGTTTGCTTGCTCCGTAAAGTCTGCGGTTGTCAAGCGTTGCCGTGTCATGTCCAACCCGTTGTCGTTCATGAAATGGTCTAGACAGCTTCGTTTTATTTGTTATCGCCCCTTTTGTGAGACGTGCAGGTATCGAGAGACAAAGGAAGCGGCTGTTGGAATGATGCCCCTGTCCCTTCTTCGTCGGTTCCTACTGTCTCCCTCTTTTCCTTTTCCTTTTTGTACGCACCAAGCCTACATACTGTACAGCGCAGAGGTAAGGCGAGGTCCAGTAGGTTTTCCGGACGCACCTGAAAGTGGGTGAGGGGCGCCAGGGAATCCCCTGGGATCTGCAGAGCCGGGGATGGGGGGGTCAATCCGTATCTGTCGTGCTGCAACGCCAGGTCGACAAGGGGGGGTGGGTGGATGTCGTCGACTTCGCCGCCACTAGAGTCTTGATTTGTACTGGAATACCCTGTTCCTGTCGCGTACCAAGCACCAAGTCATTAAATGGTGAACTCCACGAGAGCAGCGAGATGGGGCGAAGCAGCCTGAGGAAGACGGACGTGGACGAAAGGTTACAAAACAGAGATTCATACCGGAGACTGCTCTTTATACTTGGAAGATCGATGTCATGCTGTTGCAATGCGCGATGCGTTCTTTAACGTGGTATGCCCAAAACGTCTCGAGGATCCACGTTTGGGGTGTGCGTGTGTGTGTCTTTCTAACGCGATTGCAGAATGGCGGGCTTGGGGCTTGCTTGGCTTCATCCACGTACCGGCACGGACAGAAATAGAGGGGAGAGGAAACGGACCAAAGCTTGGGAGGGAATCGCCAACTTACGACGGTCAGTTTTGGGGTTCCTCCTCTCTTTCCGACCCAACAGACTGGAATGCCAGAACCATCCATATCTGTGATCCAAAGTGTCGGAGAGCTGGAGTCGGAAAACAACCCCAACCCCACCTCCTCCACCTTGACCTTCACCTTGTTCCATTTTCGGCAGGTAAATGGCTCGGCGTCGGATCAACATCGGCTCTTTAGTGTTCGTCTTTTGACTACATCCAAGACGATAAGCCGCATGATACCATCTCCATACTACCACAACTTGAGCATCTCCTCGTGACCACATCCCGTTCTCTCTTTTGCAATATACAAAGTTCTGTAGGGACATAGAAGGGAACCTTGCGCGCTTGGGTTGTTTTCTCTTACGATCCTAAATGCTATCGGTTACGACCTGTCTATACCGAAGCACCACCAGAGCATACAAGAACCCCACCATTACCGCCTCCATCGTCGTCCTACGACCCCTCCAAACGCGATCTCGATTCTCAACATCATCCTTCACAATGGCCCCCCCTCAAGCTGCCCTTGACTTTGTTGACTTCGTCAACGCCTCCCCAACTCGTAAGGCTTTGTTCACTCGCAGGAAACGTTGTCCCCGTTGCTAACCCGTCTTACAATCAGCCTACCACGCCTGCGCGACCGCCTCCGTCCTCCTCGAGAAAGCCGGCTTCACAAAGATCAGGGAGCGCGACTCATGGAACTCGACTCTGCGCCCAGGCGGTAAATATTACCTAACCCGTAATGGCTCTTCCATCGTCGCTTTCGCCATTGGCAGGAAGTGGAAGCCTGGCAACCCCGTCGCCATGATCGGCGCCCATACCGACTCCCCCACCCTGCGGATCAAGCCTGTCTCCAGGAAGAACAATGTCGGCTTCTTGCAGGTCGGCGTCGAGACATACGGTGGTGGTATTTGGCACAGCTGGTTCGACCGCGATCTCAGCATCGCTGGTCGTGTGCTTGTCAAGGATTCCGACGGCAATTTCGTCCAGAAGTTGATCAAGGTCGACAAGCCGCTGCTGCGCATCCCCACCCTAGCCATTCATCTCGACCGGAGCTCCAACTTCGATCCCAACAAGGAGAACGAACTGTTCCCCATTGCCGGGCTGGCTACGGCCGAGCTGAACAGAGGCGCCAAGCCCGAGGAAAACAGTAACGAGGGTGATGAGGCAGAGGACTTCAAACCGCTCAAGGCCATGACGGAACGCCACCACCCTCACATCCTGGACGTCATTGCGTCTCACGCCGAGGTTGAGCCTGAGGCTGTCGTTGACTTCGAGCTCGTCCTGTACGATGTACAAAAGTCGTGCCTCGGTGGTCTCAACGATGAGTTCATCTTCTCGGCCCGCTTGGACAATCTGAACATGACCTACTGCTCAGTTGAGGGCCTGATCGCCTCGGTTCGCAACGACGACGTCCTTGATAACGACACCACTATCCGCCTTGTTACTTGTTTCGACCACGAGGAAATCGGCTCCACCTCGGCCCATGGCGCCAACTCCAACCTTCTGCCGGCCATCCTCCGTCGCCTCGCATCTTTGCCGGGTAGCCGTGACACGGCATCCGACGGATCGTATGTGGCTGTTTCTCACGACGGAGACTACGAATCGACGGCCTATGAGCAGACGCTGTCACGCTCATTCCTCGTCTCGGCCGATATGGCGCATTCGGTGCATCCCAACTACGCGGGCAAGTACGAGTCGAGCCACCAGCCGGCCATGAACGGTGGCACTGTCATCAAGGTCAACGCCAACCAGCGCTACGCCACCAACTCCCCCGGTATCGTGCTCTTGCAGGAGTGCGCCCGCCTCGCCGGTGTACCGCTGCAGCTTTTCGTCGTCCGCAACGATTCACCATGCGGTAGCACCATTGGCCCCATGCTCAGCGCCAAGCTCGGCGTCAGGACGCTGGACCTTGGTAACCCCCAGCTGAGCATGCACTCTATCCGCGAGACGGGCGGCAGTGCGGATGTTGAACACGCCATCAAGCTGTTCGAGAGCTTCTACGAGCACTTCGGACAGTTGGAGGAGAAGATCCTCGTCGACTAGTTATTTTGCATGGAGTACTTTCGCGTCTTTACCGGATGCAGACGTAGTCGTGGCGGCGTTTCAGTGGTGTCGGGCTCGGAACTGTAAGGAGATAAGCGTATGATTTGATGGAACGCTGGGGTTGAGGAGGTTAGGTGGCTTCTTTTACCATGCTATTGGGAGACGTATGTCGGAATGCATCGATCACAAGAACGAATGAATATTACCTGGAAACGCTTCTTATAGCCGTCCAGTTCCTCGCCATCCAACGAGTACCATGCCTAAGATGATGTTCTGCTTGTCGGCGTTGTAAGATGAGAGCGACGTGTTGCCTATAGTGCTGTGTACTGCGTGTCTTCTGGAACCTGAGACGGACATGCTCCAAAGGCCATTCAGGATAGACACGCCGTAGGTTGAGGACTGCCAGGACTTTGAACTGTTCCATAATCCTCCAACCTGGTGATTGTCATGACAATGTCTGGCGTGCAAGGATCGTCCCGAAATCACAGGTACGGCATTCAGTCAACAGATGCCAACGTTCTCGACCGCCTGTCACTCGCCCGTTGATGACTGCGGCCTCCTGACCTTCTTACGATTCTCCCTTTTCATCATATTTGTCAAAACACTTGTAAACGTACTCTGAAGCTGTTCTAGACGCAGGGAACTCCAGAGTCAGGCGGATCAAGGCTTTAGGGGGGTTTATTTACCGGGACAGGAAGCCGCATCTTGACCACTCCTTCCCTCAACTTCATCCGGAGGCGAAGGCCCGATTTCTTACCAATGCAGTTAGACCCATCACCGAGGGGTTTGACGTTATTTCTCTTATTTCAGCTTAACCCGACTCCAAAACTCAACAGCAGATCTCCCGCTTGTTCCAGGTCGAGGACCCAACCCTTCTTGGCGATCTCTCACGGCAGAACCTTCTCATCTTCTTGTAAGTCTTCGCAAAGATAATGTTTTTCATCGTCACGGCTTTCCGACTCTTCGGTTGCGCTTTCCGCGAACTTCATCTTATGAAGTGTCTTTCGCACATTTTCCCCTTCCCCTACGACAAGCCTCCTGTTCACAATTCTAACCTCAATCAACCCTCCATCTCTGATCTATGACATCTAGTCCTACAACTTTTCTCCCGTCTTTCCACGACCCTTCTTTCCTTGCTCCCTCATACCACAACTACCATTGATCTATCGAACGTACCCTCTCATCAACTTTGTTCTCTGAGGTATATTCCAATCTTTCTCTCTTTTCTCGACGCCAACACGTTTTCTTGCTTCCAATATCATCCCAGCCTCTTGCACGATACTTTCTGACACCACACTACTACCAAGCCATTAGCCGTGCCTTCCACTAACATCATACCAATAAGGATTGCGGCCCAGGCTTCTCCATCGCTCGTGGTCAACAACGCTTTTTTGAACTTCAATCTCGCCCTCTCGGGACTACATCAGAGCGTTATACCCAACTACAAATGTACCATCTTCCCAGCATGTCCCCGCTTGAAAATGCGCTCACATCGTACTTGGGAAGTCTACTAACACCCTTCCAGTAGCGACAGGTCGAGGTTGCCAACCGACTGGACTTTTCTCATTTACGCCCGAGACAGGGAGAGTTGGCCTCTCTGTCAGTCGCGCTTTCCACCTCACCAACTCGGAATCAGAGTGACGCAAGTGCCCTTGGGCTCTTTTGGGACCAAGGTAAGTAATCACAACCTATTCACCACAAATAGTCTACCCTATCTTTCTATCCCATCTTCAGCGCTATTGTACATCATGCGTAGACGTTCCCTGCTCAATGATGCCTCTTGCTTTTCAGTTGGCTGAGAGTTGTTCTTCTTTTGACATCTTTCAGACACACTAAGCAACACAATCACTCTGTTAATCTGTCACAAACTGGGCCTTTCCTTTATAGCCTTGCATCCACATCACATTGTTTTCAATCCCGCCATTTCCTTCTTCTTTCTGTACTTGAAAACACTTTACTCAGGGAGTTGTTCAATGTTGGTCTTCCTTGATCAGCTTGGATAGATGGGAAGAAAACCGTCCTTGTTCCTCATTCATCTCAATTCAACGGCATCCAAGCTTGGTAAACTGTTCTTAATCTTTACCAAGTCAGATGGAGATGTATAATCCTTTTCTAACGCGTTTCTTCTCAGATATAAGATCCTGGTCAATCTTCCCAGAAGATCACCTCAACATTTATTTCACGACGAGCAAGACAAAGCAACTCTTGACGGGTCATTCCCTAACTAAAAAGGGCAAAAAGGGCGAAAAGGCGAAAAGGAAAGCCATAGCTCATTAATGCCTTCACTTTGGTCTGATCTCTAACAGGATCAACTTCAATCAGAGATCTTTCAGGATTGAAGGGCAATATCAACCTGACATTTTGCCCAACACTTGGCCCAAATCATGATATCGCGTCCTCAATCGCTTCCATCTATTGAGTGCATAACACCTCCTTGTCAAGCACAAAGAGTTAATTAGGGACAACAATCTCTTCAACTCTCCTAGCTCGGGAAAACTGATCAGCAACAACTCTCAATACCAATCAGAGAACTTAATGGTCTGTCAATCGGTCAGGCTTTCTAAGCAACTCAAACCCGCTGGTGCCATCTCAACAGACCATTCCCAATACTCAGGCTTTCTCAAATTTCTCAGTACCCCTAGTGCGACATCTCATTGTTTTCTGATCAATCAACGACCCTCCACAGGAAACACAGAGTTTATCATCTATCAATCATATCTAAAACTCACACCCCAGAGCTCTCAAAATATACAGGTATGCTTCCTTTTCATTGACTTTTCTTCACGGACCCCCCCCTCTCTCAACCTTTGTCCCGGTTTTGAGACCTCTAAGGGCTAATGGCATGGCGTGAATTAGGAACCTCAGCCGAAATGTGCCAGAACGTCTTCTACACCTACGCGTGCTCTCACGTCGAGTGCGCCGTCTTCCGGTGTTCCAAATGCCCCGACGATACAGGTGCTCGCTGTATGAATCGTCTTGAGCCTCAGTTCACCACCCTCAAGGACCAGATGTGTCACGACTGTACTGAGCTGTCGTATCACGCACGTCAGGATCGCACCCGCCATCAGCGCTTCACTCGGCAGACTCAGACCCAAGAACAGAGCCAGAGTCAGCCTCGCCCTCAGGCCCAGCCCCAGATGTATGAACAGACCTCTCAGGCCCAGCAACAGGTTCAGACTCAGCAGGATGCCCAGTCTTCCACTCCCACCAAGGCCATTCGCCCTCTTGAATCAAACAGGCTGGCCAACATGGACTGTGGTATGGGCATGGGTGATTTCAATGGAGCCTTCACTCCGAGCCGGGCCTACGACGTCTTTCAGCGCTACCCGCGCGTGAGAGACCTGTGGGAGTCGAATGAACAGTGAGGATCACGGTTATAACGTCTAGAATTTAACACCTTCAATTTTCAAGGGGCAATCTCAAGGACAAGTGGCTCTCGAGCAGGGCAGAAAAAGCCTCTGATACCATCGCGTCCCAACATGAGAAGAGTCAATGACGTTTGACATCAACCAAGGAAGAAGGACGAGGAGCGATGTATATTAGATAGAGCGCCATTGCTATACAGAAGCAAATGATACCCAGCGAGTTACTTCTTTCATCAAAATAAATACAATAATAAGTTACAGGGATTTATAACAGCTTTTCTGTCAAGTAAGGGTAAGCATACTGGGTTATGAGTCTGACATGATAGACCAGCTTGTCTACAACACTGATTTCAACTAAGGGAAGTGAACAATGGAAGTCAAGTAGGGAAACTAAAAAATCCGAGTAGTCACTTTTTCTCACGAATACTCTGTCAGCGCAGGTATTTGGCCTGCAAATGAGTGACTGAAGGGTTGAAGGTTGGTTCTCACCTGTGAGCTGGGTTGACCCGTCAAGGAAGATTGCTTGTGCAGTAGGAAACATGGGCGGCTCCAGTGGAGATCTCCAAAGTCGATGCACCTGCCCAGCTGGGCCGGATCGGGTCCACTTTATTATCGCCCATGCTCCAGCTGAGCTTGCCCACTGACACGTGGGAAGGAGAACACCGTGAGCCAACCCCAGTGCGAGAGAGCTGAAGCAACTCCCCTGAAGCCGCAAGGCCAGATGGTCAACTCTTTTTTCCCGCGCCCCAACGTCATCCTCAACTTCCAGTTTGACACCACTCGTTCTTAACCTGTTCTCGTCGCGCAACCAAACCCGGAGCTGGCCATGGTCCACCACTAAGCCTGGCACCTAGACTCAACAGGACAGACATATATTTTGAACCGCTTATCTCAATCCCAACGGTATCTTGTCAATTGCAAGGGCACTCCTTACGCCAAGACCTTCCACCTTTGCTGTCGCCGACATGGCTCCCTTCGACACTGCGAAACTCACGCTCGACTACCTCCCTTACGCCTGCGAATTCGACCCCCAAGATGCGAACAGACTGCTCGTAGGCGGAGGCGGTGGCGCCAACAGGAGCGGCGTCGCCAACAAGATTGTACATCCAACCTTTCCCCCTCTCCCCCACTCGTGGCTCAATTTGCGACTGACCTTGTTTTTTCCCGCGATACTACAGACAGTCATCGACACCTCGACCAAGGATGAGCTGCGCATCAGTGGTGAGATCGATCTTAGTCGCAATGAGGACAGCGTCATGACCCTAGCCGTTGGCCCTAAAAAGGGCAAGATCTCTTACGTCTACGCCGGTATTAACTCGAGCCCTGCCGACGTCGAAAAGGGCAAGAACGAGCACTTCCGCGTCTTCGGTATCGAACAGAGCAAGGCCCGGATGTCCGCCGGAACTAATACCGCCGCTCTGAGCCTCGCCGAGCTCTCGCGCACCGCTCTCTTCTCTCATTCCGACGCCGATAAGGATGCATACCAGCGCATCCTCCGTCTCTCTAGCCCTTTTGGCGACAAGCCCCAGGTCGGCGCCGTGGCGACCGGCCTGGCCAAGGAGTCGCAGATTGCCATCTTTGAGGTTTCTCCTGCATCTCCCGGAGCCCCCAAGATGAGGGGTAGACTTGAGCTTTCGAGAGAGGCTACGGATCTCGACGTAATCCAGACGGGGGACGACCAGTATCAAGTGGCGTACTGCGATGAGGGCGAACTGTTCGTTGTCAATATTACAAAGACCGCAATAGACGGACCTCATTCCGCCTACACCATCAAGGAAGATGGCGCCGGCATCACGCCCCTTTTCCGAGCGATCCGATACCTATCGCCGGGCTTCATTCTGGCAGTTTGCAACCTTCCCAAGCGGACCGGCGTCGTCCTACTGGGCATTCGATTGCCGACAAAGAAGGACGAGAATGGACGATTGGCAGCATCGGCGAAGTTGCCTCGTGCAGTGACGCAGGCGACCACTTTTGCGGTGCGAAACCTAAGCCCGCCGGCGGCGCCTGATGCCAAGATTGGCAATGCGCAATTCGTTGTCGCCGTGGCTGGCCAGGATCGCTCTATATCAATTTATACGCTCGAGCACAAGTCTCACTCCTCGCTCGAGCTGCTTGTCGACTTGAAACCGCTTACGACGCTGAAGGAGGTTCACCCTCTGCAAATCACCAACGTCGCACTTTCGGTCTTCAGCCCGCCCAAGACTACGGCCCGTCCCCAGTACCTCAAAGTTGCCAGCGTCTCGATGAAGAATACAGTCGTCGTGCACTCGATTCTCCTCAAGAAGTTTACCGACAGGGAAGCCCCCCTTCGCAAAGGTGGGCCGCCTCGCCCTCAACGATATGCCGTTGCTCTGCAACCCAGCAAGTATACCAGACGGAACATTTCCATTGCGACTTTTGTCATCCTGCTTTTGGCAGTCTTGCTCCAGCTCGGGCTTGAGTCCAGTGGCGCTATCCGCCCTCGCATTCTGTCCTCGCATGGCTCTGTCGTCAACGTCCCTAACGAGTTTCTCACGTCGCTCATCGGCGACGTTCACGCTTTGCAGGGAGACCCGATCGTCATCCGCGAAGATGCCGTCAGCCCCACCCATGTTGAGGAAGATCCCGTTCCCAGATTCCAGGCTGCCGTACACGATGAGGAGGTTTACGGTCCGGCAGTTAGTTGGGACGACCTTGCGCCACAGCAGAAGAAGCTCTGGAAGGAGAGATTGGCTAAGGCGGGGCACTGGACCCAAAACATGGGTGAGAGCGTTTTTAAGGGCATCCTGTTTGGAGAGCTAGCCGGTGCTGTCGGACGTGCGGTCGGAGGTTGATTGGGACTATTGTTGTTATAAGCGGTGGTACACGAAGCTTCCACGATCATGTCGTTGATAAAAATATCTGCATTATGGGCGACTACGATTCTAATAATGAAGTTGTACGATTTACTAGTACCATGTTTAATTTAAGAACCCGCCACGGCCAGCGGATCACCGCTTTCCAAGGATGCTGAATGTACCTAACGGTTTATCGTCTCGTCAGCAGCGCAATTAATGTTTCGATGCAAGAGACTAGGCAGACTTGAGATTTTGAGAGCATGTGTTACATGTTCCTCATGCCTTATATCCCTCATTCTTGGTGCGCAAGACTCATATCTACCAGGGGATACTTGAAGCCCCCTCGCCAATGTGCATCTTCCACGCGCTAGCTTTATGCCCCGAGAAGAAACCAATGACTTCATGTATTTCGATTACGATAATGACAAAGAGCGAGGATCCGAGCCAGCATCCAAAGTGGCGATCGGATCAACAGCTCCGCCTGGCGGTCCCAGTCCACTTGATCGCAGTTGGACGGGAGCACGACCGAGGCATTGCACCGTTCTCTTTCTGTGTATAAGGATATGGCCCCATTTGCCGGCGACTTGGTTTTTCCCTGCTTTGGCAATACGATTGGATCGCTGCCTTTTAGCTGGATGGAATGCCAAATAGAGAAAGTAGAGAGGGGGGGAGAGAGATTACAGAACAAAATTCCTTCTGGCTGGGCGAGCTTGATATGTGATGACTCCCAGGAAGGACATTCACTCTAGCTTACGTGTCTGCTGTTCTGGATGATGTTTTTTTTTTTTTTTTTTTTNCTCCGCCCCCCAAAACTACCTGTTGCAAATATCCTAGAGTCATGGCTTCACGATGCATTGCCGATGCCCCCGGCCAAGGAGATGCCGGCGCCGGTACCGCTTAGCGCGGCCGGTGGGATCTATCTCGTCGGCGTCTTTCGCACACGAAGCGTCTTATGGGGGATGCCACGACGGAGCGCGTGTGGACCTTGGACACCAACGAGGTCTCCAAAGGCGGCGTCCCGGCCAGGAAGCTGGTGAGCTCTACCGCAACTGTGAGCACCGTTGATCAAGGCATATCCCTCTCCGGCACCATGTCAAGGCTCAGGGCCAACCCCCGTCACCTCCTTCAGTAACGAACCTCTCGAGGCCTGGCTCCTCACTCAAAGATCATCAATGCATCTCTGTAAAGCCTGGAACGTCCTGTTACAACTCCGTATGACCATAGCGGCTGGAAAGTTCGGGATCCTGTCCGCTCTCCTGAACGGCGCTTACCCGCCGTCGACATGTTGTTAGCTTCCACGCTATTCCCAGGTCTTAACAAGCTAGGCGGGAATGTTCCAGATCTTAATGCCCGCGTAACCTCACTCCTGGTAGCAAAACTGGATTATATTCCACACAGGCCCCCGCTCTACTGTGGACTACAAATACCAAGCTGGGCTGGGGCTCTTGCCTTGCTACTTGACAATCCTGGATAGCATCTGCCCACAAGTCTATTTGATTCAGGTGATACGTGTTATGTAGACCCTTCTTTGGATTTCCAGCCCATCCCATGTAGACCACGAGGCCTTCTAGTAGCGAGTTAATGTCTTTCGTAGAGTACAAAGTCGCAAACCCACGAGCGAGCGAGGGTCTACACGAGGCCTAAGAACTGCCCAACCATAGAATCCTCCATTTCCCCATAGAAGAAACAAACCTCGTGCGTAGGTAGCGGCTAAGAGGGACCCGGCCTAAAACGGAACTATCTTGCCGGTGGGATGATATTGAGGGCTGTGTTGTGGACGCCTACCATGAGCCTCTCAGTTGCCAGAAACTTCCTAACCAAGAAGGTGATCTCCCGGCCACCGGAAAACCCGGTCGAGACTATTTAAGCTCCAATTTAACATCAATAGGCGTGAGTACGGTATGGCTCCCTGAACAGCACAGTATCTTCTCGTCATTCTTAGAAACAGCATGTCGTCGCTGCGTTCGTTCTTTTTCTTCTTCTTTCCTTTGCCAGTGTCGTTTCTTTCTGCCAACCCGGCCCGGCACCATTTTTCCTGTTTCCCGCTCCTCTCGTGGTGTTACTGTCACCTCTGCAGACCCCAACGCCGTCAATCAGTCGATACAGCTTCCTTTACGATAAAGATAAGGGTCGTTCTCGGGGCACTTCTTGCTCTGGCCGACGTGTCGATGGCTTTCACGGATACAGCCCGTTCGACAGTTCATGCGTAAGAACATCGGTCCCATCGTGTACGTGTCCTGGCGAATGCGAGACCCACATGTAGAGCTTCTTGGTTCAGATGCCGTCACTGTCACCTTGCCCACGTCTGCCGACTTGAGAAGTGGACGTACCACTGCCACCAAACCTAACGAAATATCGGTGTATTATAAGTGATCCTCGTCCGTGGATCCACAACAACAGGTCGAATTGACTGTGGCGTGGGGCTTCACACTCTCTACCACGTTGACGGGAACAGGTACACGCACCGATTGAGCCACACACATTCGTGGCTTGCTACGTCGTGCAGAAAGATCCCGTCGAGGTCCCGATCATGGAGAAATTTCGCTTCGTTGCCGGAAACGCCGACGCCAACAGCACTGAATGGCCCTCGTCCTCGGCTCCGATCTCGTCTGGCTGTGCGACAGCGGTGATCTCTGTGCCGGCGGTAGCGATTACAGCGACTGGCCTCAGAGCACCTGCCCGTCCAAGAAGAAGCCTCAGGTTGTGCTCTTCTTCCCCGACTGCGTCGACGGCACAAGGAGAAAGGCCGCCCACAATGAAACCACTGGCAAGGAGTGCCCATCTGGTATGCGTCGCAAACCCCGGCTACGATTCAGCATCCGGCACCACTGGAACTCTCATTTCAGTAGCTGGAAGGGCGAGTCCCCTCTGAAATTAGCTTATAGAAACGGCCAGTGCTTTCATGGTGATTTCCATCAACGGCTGGGACACGACAGCTATGCAGACAATGGCAAGAACTATCACATCGCCTAGTAGCTGGGAGGCCGTCGACAGTCCCCTAGATGAGGCGAAGGCGGGCCCCAACAACGGTACCGACAACTACCAAAACAGTCTCAAAATGATGAGCCAGAAAATCAGACGTACCATTGGTGAGAAGTTCAAGAAGACTTGAGCTCAAGGGCCAGACACAGGCTTTGCCGGATGTATACTGGACAGCATGGAGCTGGTATCCATTCTCTTCCTCTTCGTAACGGTCGATATACGAGGAAATGGAGTGACTTTCTGTCGCATCGGGGACTGGTTTCAAGTGTCTGGCCTTGTTAGTTGATCAGAACTTATTAGTTTGGTGGGCGGGCTTCTCTTTGTGCCTAGAGATTGTAATTATCTCAAATCTGATTTTTCTCCTGTTTGCCGCCCGAGCCCTCGGATTATAACCCATACGTAGGGCAGGGCTAAGGAACGCCTTGGGCGCTTACCTAATCGGAAATGCAACATATAAGAAAAGTACAAGATAAGAGAGACTGCCATGAAGTAAAAAGAACAGCAGGGGAGACGCATACGGCGGGTCTTTGCACGACCATGCGCTAATCATGAAGGATACTGCGGACGAAATCCTGTTCTAGGCCCGACCGGCCTTCGCCAGAGATATCAAATTGAAATAGCACCAGATTTGAGGAACCCTCATTTACGGAGGACGAGTTCATGGAGCTGTGCTGGCTTCTCGAGGAGCATGGTATGTGACTTTGCCGAGCTTAGCGGTGGCACTTGTGAGCATACTGCGTGGCAACGCCAAAGGGAGAGGGCGCGTGCCCACGAAGCATGCTCTCCCGAATCTAAGGATAAGAATGGTGCCGCACGTAGGGCGGACCCGGAAGTTGTCGCAGAAGACGCGCAGTCGGTCGATGCCAGGGACGACTCCCCGCAATCAGGGCTCTACGGCATAAGCATAAGCTGGTCAGCTTCCACGAGGTCAGGGCTTCCCAAGGAGGTATTCCACAGCGGCGTCAAGAGCTGGCTGCGTCGAGACGTGCTTGATGAGCAAGATTGCGGTCTCCGACTCGTGTTATCGGGGCTGCGGATGTGGCAGACGGCACGCAATGAGTAGACGTCAGGCCAGTCGGATCAAAGGCCGATTGATGGCTTGCTGAAGAATACGGTAGTACGGATAACGAATAGTTGAGAACAAGAGCGAGTAATATGTTCTTGCGGAGCTCGAGCTCGTCTCCATGTTTCCGTCTGCCGATGCTACCCCAGTAAGGTAATAACCCTTTCAATCGTGGGCTACGCTTCTCTTGGGACTAGAGGGGCCATAGCATCTAGGACTGAGATAAACACTCGTAAGCCAAGTTGATGGACTGATCTTGATGGAAATTTGGTCCTCTCCTTTGAACATCGTCGTCTGGCGTACGAGGAGGCTAAGGCTTCTCATATGCTGTTTGAGTTGCATAAGTTGTCTGGTCATCTCAAAGCCACAAATGGTATTCTTGACTGCAGCGATATCTTAGTACGGTGACCGAATCGAGCCGCACAGCGGTGACCTAGATTAAAAGTTTCCTCTCGAAACCAAAACTGACGAAAGATAACTCTCCGTTGCTGACATTGAAATATGTTGAACGATTCTATCACAACGGCCCGTCTCTTGTGTCGTAATGATGAATGACTTTGAATCTCAATCTGGATGGGCCAACAAGGGGATCCCGATAGTGAAGCCTCGCAACTCTTATGTAGCGGTAACAAGTTTTGGGGGGCCATATGAGGGTGAAAGTCTCCGTCTAGGGCCTTTGTCTATATCGCTTGTCTTTTCAAAAATTGGCTGATCGAGTGTTTCGCACGCAGGTGGGTTTTGACATGCGATGGGGCCGGATGACGGCCTCGTAGAGGATCGCCCTTGGTTGGTTTCCGAGAGTTCGGACTGTATGTCGTCTGTCTGACACGAGGACGTAACTCTCGGCTTTCTTGGGGTTGTACTACAAGACAAGCCATGAGAAGAGGCAGCTTTTACAGGATGTATGGTCGTTGTCGTGGTGGTACGTGGAAGACGCGTTGAGGCAAGAGCGAAATCCTTCAACCTTGACACCATCCTTCGGCCGCCACCGTCAGTCATCCTGTCAGGCAAACACACTGTCAAATGAAAAAAAAGGTGAGCATATGCTGTCAGGTCAGCGGCATATCAGGTTTCGTCGGGGCGGGAAGCCATTAGCGTCCCCTTAGATGTGCATCTTCTTGCTCATGCAGGTGGGCAATCTGGGGTCGGCTGGGCCTAGTCCCAACCTGACGAATGACCTGCCTCTTGAGGCGGCCCCTGGACATGCCCCCCTGTTGACTTTTGCGGGGTCAATTGCATTGCGAAAAATTGCCCGAGATTTGTGCTTCGTACAATCTGCAACGCCTGTTCATGCCTCCCTTTTCTGTCTGTTCCTCCTCTTTGCTCTAGGTTGGCTGACGGCCATGGATGGAGTCTAACGACTCATTTTGGGCCAGAGTTCTTGAACTGCTGGACAAACATGCTTAGTCAGACTTGCTAGAAGTACGAGACAGGTCTCGGCGGCGTAGAAACAAGACACCCAAGATATTACTGATTTCGTACTTGGGCTGCCACGTCAGTTGCGACGGAGGCTGACATGATAGATAGGATCGTGATGGACATGAGTGATGGAGAATCCAGCTGAAAGATCTGCAAGCTGCCGTGGCGCCGAGCGTCTCGCGAGGCGAAGCTGCTTGGTTCCGAACTTGGTATCCAGTCCAGCGGCCCTGCACGTGATGGTGGGCGGGCAATTTCTAGCAGAACCAACGTCTGTCAGCCCTGGCCCCTTCGAAGATGGCCAGAGGGTGAGAAAAGTGACGAGACGAAATAGCTGCAAGCCCATTGCTTGCCAAGACGCGCCAATCAGAGCAAGCTGTGCCGCCTTCGCCGATGATGGCCAGGGGGTAAAAGCTTCTCTCCCGCACCGACATGTGGATGGAGGAACGTGTCTTGGTTGGCTTGAGCTCATCAAGACAAGGACTGCGTCTGGAAATTGCCTGTGTAACTCCTGACCGAGTGGTTTCCTCGTTGTTGGAAGTTGTAGGAATTGCCAAACACTGGGAAGCAAGGTCTGGCCCGGCGGCGAGTGGCAGTGTGGTCGGAATGGCTGCCATAGTAAGATTGCAAGTGGCCCGGAATGAGGCCGTAGCTGAGGTGTCTGCTACTCATGAACCATTGCTGGTCTTCTCGAGCAGTCTCGAGTCGTGGCTGATTAAGGTTATTATTGCTCTATCTCTTTTGGGAGGGGGAAAAAAAGACGTCGAACCAGCGCCGAACCAGCCTGGTTGTTTGGTGGTCCTCGAGCGGAAAGTAGCCGTGAGTATCCTAAATCATGCCGACAATCAACCACTCGGCCGGTCGTCGGTGAAGCAGGCCAAGAAGCGGGCGATTGGGAACGACATGATATGAGGGCCATGGCAGCATGGGGGCCTGGACAGCCGTTAAGAGCGAGCATCAGACGATCTCATCCATCCACACTGGTGAAACGCACGAAGAGCAGCTGGCTGGGTACTTCGAGCCTGCCTCGTGGGGCTTGCCGGGGTATTGTTGATGAGTACTGACATGGGTGGATGGGTTGACCAGCACAAACTGCGATGACTTTGGTCGTCGAAACGATTCTTTGCTATGCTGCCATGGCCGATAAGAAAACCTTTGCAGGATTGGACAAGATGTAGCATGAGCCAGGGCGTTGCACAGGCATACACAGCTTACCGAGTGCTCGCACCGCATCTACGAATGAGGTGCAAACCCTCCGACGAAAAACGACTGCGAATAGAACACAACAGTAGCCTGGGTTCTTTTTATCGCCGCCAGCCGTGCGCCGAGTCCAACTGGTAAAGGGAGGAATGGTTAGGGCGGGCCGTAGTATATGGTGTCCAC
This sequence comes from Colletotrichum chlorophyti, assembly GCA_001937105.1. NCBI lineage: Eukaryota > Fungi > Ascomycota > Sordariomycetes > Glomerellales > Glomerellaceae > Colletotrichum > Colletotrichum chlorophyti. The sequence goes on from MPGH01000204.1 coordinate 25,864, forward strand.
GACTAAGCCGGTTCGAGCGACACTATTACAGTGCCGGAGAGGTCCAGAGAAACGGCTTAAAGGTTAAGATTGGCTTCCTTGAGCTTGAAAACACACGGCCTCGGTGACCATGGCGGTGGCTCGTTATTCTGACGTCTTGACAACGCTGATCTTGCGACTCGATGCCAGATGATGCGCTCAAGTCCGACTCCATTTATGGGAGAGATATGCACACTACAACGTAGCAGTCCTCAAGGGGGAGAAGAGGGGAGAGGGGAGAGGGGCATTCGGCTGTGCATATTCTACTGTACTGTATCCGTACTGCGTAGAAATTTGGGGTCACTGGATCCGCCTATTCAAATGCGACTCCCTGAACCCTTCATGCTTCTGCAACCCGCCCTCTCACTGTCGAGTCTCTCTGCTCTGGCGTTCCGAGTCCCGCGGGTCACGGTGCACACCCCGGGTAGTGGTGGTTTCCCTAGCCGTACGCCAATGGACGACGGATAACTGGGGATGATTTGCGGTGAAGATCCATTGATTGACCGCCAACAAGTGGTGCCCCCATTGACGATAGGCTCAACGGGAAATTAAGCCGTAATGGACGGTCTACCGAATTGGAGAATGATTGACGATTGAAAACTGAAAAGGGGAAGTTGGGAAGATCGCTTGCGATTTCCATCCAGCTGATGCCGGGAAGCGGTATGTATTGCGCTGGATGTTTTTGGAAACAACAGAATCTTCCGTCGTTGTTCCTGCATTAGCCCCAGGTCTGAGGGGGACTAGTGCAACCTGCTGTAGCATCCGAGCATATTATGGTGTTCATAAAATCTGGTCCCCCCAGTTTTGTGCAGATACAAAGAATCAGGGTCGACAAAGAGCAAGGGGCACAGGGCAGGCAATTTACCCCTGTCGCTGTCGCCTCCCCTCCCCTGTCTCTCCTCTGTCGAATCCCTTTCTCTCTCTCGGTTTCTCTCTCTCTCCTCTCTCGCACTCTCTTTCTCCCTATCGCTCTGCTCGTTAGGCGGAGAACCCTGCTCCTCCTCGTTCTGTCTGCTGTCAGTTGTGCTGCCAATGCTGCATGTTTCCTCCCTTCCCTCTCAGCTCTGACGGCCTCGTCGTCCCCTCAGCTCTTCCAACATCGACCACATCCACCATGCATGTCTGTCTCTCTGTCCGTCATGTCTCGCCTAGTTCGCATTCGTCCAAGGCGCCGAAGCTTCAGATTGTCTCTCCCTATGAACAATGTCTCCCAACCATCTCTTTCGTGACAACGTGGCCGAGCCTCAACTCCCACATTCCAGAGGTAAACCTTTTGTCGACTTCTCTCAACTTTCGATCTCCATCGCGGCCATCAGTATCCGCACCTACCTGGGCCTTTTCTCGGAGGGCCGACCACTTTGTCCAGTTCGATGACACACTGAGCGAAATAACGACAGCCCGGGATCTGCGAGAGGCTTAATCGCCAACCATGCACCGAGCACAGCATGGGAGACTTGGGCTTAGACTTGCACAAGAGCAGACCTTCACCACCCGTATCCGCATCACCTACTGTGGCACAGAGTCTCAGTCTCACCGAACCAAGTTCACTGGCCCGACTGGACAGCCCCATCCCTGTTGCCGCCCGTTATGCGGCCCTTGCTTGATTGACTCGCGCTCGCGAAGCTCGGGCGGTGGTTAAGAAAGATTTACGACAAATCCGATGCCACCAACAGGGCGTTCTTTCGTTCAGAGTGCACAGAGCCTTCCCGGACGGAGTTGTCCAGCTGGGCTTAATACCAACGCACCACCACTTCCTATGCCTAGATAGCGTCAGCGGCTATCCGTACTTTCCCGCAAAGTGTACGGGTGTAGCTTCTCTACTTTCCGTTGGCGCAAGTGGCAAGCGTTCAATCAAAATAACGAAATTATTGTACTCGACTCGGTGCTCACACGAGCAAGAAAGGGAAATTGGAGAGAGGAGGAGGCGTCCGAACCCCAATGAAGCCAACCCATTGTCGGCGCACAAGTCAGCGTCTATCAATTAAAGCAATCAATGGCTCCGTCACCCCCCAATAAGCGCTCACATCTCATCTCTGCCTCTCTCAGCCCCTCTCTCCCTACCCTCCCCCCCTGCCTCAGCCATTCATGACGGTTAAAGGTACAGCTTAACAATTAGGGTGGGAACGCCGTTTCCCTTTCTCTTCTGCACTAACGTCGCTCTATGCAGATGGGATCTAACCCCGGCCTAGGGTCGCAGCGGTAAAACCAAGGCCGGGGGTGGGAATGGTTGGCCTGGCCTCTGCGGGCCAGTTCGCCCAAGTGCCCTTTTTGGTGCCATCCATGATCCGACCTCCACTGAGCCCCTGGATTAGCGTTCTTGGGGCCGTCTGCTCGCTGGCGTTGTGTAATTTCCCACTTTGTGCTCACTCCATGTCGCTCAACACTGGTGCACCTCGCCTTGCTGGCAGCAGACAGCATTACTCTGTCCCCGTACCCAGAGATGGAGGGGCGAGAGAGTATCCATGAAGCGGAGAGCAACACGGCGGAAATGGGGACGGGGGGGTGAGCAGAGCCAGAACCGACTCCTCTTGCTCTGGACGACTGGGTAAGTCTGTGTGTGGAATATGGGGCCGTTTGGTTCAAGGACTCTCGCACTTGTCCAACATGGCTATTAATATGCCGTCTTCCTCCCCCCGTTTGCTTCGCTTCTCTTCTTTCCCTTCCCTTCTCCAGCCAAACAAGCCTCATCAATCTCAAGCATCCGCTTTTGACTCAACTTTGACTTCGGTCGTCCATTCTTTACCAAGCTTTTCAGCTTAACACATTCGCTCTCTTAATCAGCACACTCCTAACTTCGTTCTCACGAACACCCTTAACAAAACACCAACCCTTCAATACATTCAAAATGCGTTACGCTGTTGCCGCCCTTGCCGTCGCTGGTGCCGTCATGGCCCACGATGACGAGCCCGCCTCTACCGTCTTCTCCACCAAGTTCTTCACCATCACCTCTTGCGCTCCCGAGGTCACCAACTGCCCTGCCCGCAGCACCGTTGTCTCCTCCAGCGTCGTCCCCCTGACCACCTCCACCATCTACACCACCAAGGTCAGCACCATCACCTCCTGCGCTCCCGAGGTCACCAACTGCCCCGCCGGCTCCACCGTCGTCGTCACCAAGACCGAGGCCGTCTCTACCACCGTCTGCCCCGTCACTGAGACCGGCGCCAAGCCCACTCCCACCGGCCCTGCTCCCACCGGTCCCGCCGTTCCCGTCCCTCCCCCCGCTGGCGGCAACCACACCGCCCCTGTTCCCCCCGTTAAGCCTACCACCGAGGGCGGCTCCAAGCCCGTCCCCGTCACCACCGGCGGCGTTGCTCCCTCCGTCTCTAAGCCTGCCGTCTTCACCACCAGCCCGGCTGCTCCCGTCTGCCCTGGTGTCTCCGTCAAGACCATCTCCACCAGCGTCACCACCGTTATCCCCACCGTCATCTACGAGACCGTCGAGGTCCCTTGCCCTACCCCCAGCAAGCCCTCTGCCACCATTCCTGGTGTCCCTACTGGCGGCAACGGCACGTAAGTATTTCTCGAAGCGTTCTGTACGCGCCCTAGCATGAGCAAAACAGAGCTAACTCGCATTACAGCGCTGTTCCCCCCACTAAGACCCCCGTCACTGCCGGTGCCTCCGGCCTGACCGGCTCCGCCATCCTGGCCGCCGTCGCCGGTGTTGCCGCCTTCGCCTTCGCGTAAATGCATTTCTCTCCCGGATAACTCTTACAAGGGAAGCCAACCAAGGCTACGGCAGTTTACGATCAAATCTTAGCGGGTCTTTTGCTGGGGAGTCGAGAAGGAGAAGTGTAAAAAAGAGGGCTCCTCTTTGTACATGTATCATCTTAACGGAATGGCAAATACTCTTTTGTACCTAATCTTCTAATTGTATTTGGGGGCAGGCCTGGCGAAACGGGAGTCTCTTGTCTTACGTCCGAAGAATACCGGCCGTAGGACTGGGGCTTCCCCCAAGCCCGGCGGCCTGGCTTTAACGACGAAGTGTTTGGGGAAGCCTGTTTTCTCAGTGACATTCTGCAATCGTGAACCTTCCGTGCTCGTCATCATCTGGAAACAGCAGTCTGGGAATCGCCGACGGGTGAGATATCCTCAAGTGAGGTGACATCCGCCCTACGGCGACCCTCCCCCGGACCACCTAAGCGCACGGTAGGTTGTGGGAGGGAAGGAGGACTCAGGGAGAGAAGAGCAACTTGCGCCTTACGAAGTTGACTGACCAGATACCCCAGCCGACTCCCGGGCCAAGCCAAACGAAATTAACACAACCAAACAAACCAAGTTCGGACGAAGGACGCATGCTATGATGCATGGAGCAGCGGAAAGATCGCCTGTCAAACCCATCCCATCGAACGGCTGCTTGCTAGCGCCTTGGCGGCCATCTCCGCACTGGACAACTGAGGGACTTTCGGGAGATTGCGGTTTGGACGAACTTTTAGCCCTGATTGGTTCGTCCGTGACAGCGCTCAATTTAGACGAAACACTCGACTCCGCTTGAGGGGACGAACGGCGTCCCCGGCTTGTGCTCTGCATAACTTTCATGTCATGGAGAGGGTCCACGTCTATGCAGATCGGGGCCTGTGGACAAACATTACGCGGAAAAAGGGAAGGCAATAAGTTTTGGGTTCGCCAAGGAGGGTTGACTGATGAGAGAGAGGGGGGGGGGGGNATACCGTGGCTACGGAGGCGCCATATCTCCCCTCCGCGGCCTCCTCTTCGAGATGTCTCCGAGATGAGATGGAGATTCCGACATTATGCCCAACACCGAAACGGTTTCTCTTTCCACCCCGCCAGCCCAACCGGGTTTCCGAATGGGGAAGATGAGTCGGACTTGGAGATCACGTCGCGATAACCTGGGAAAGGTCGGACGACTGCTGCTGGGACGAAGCGGGCCCATCCGCAAGGAAGTTCGTCCGACTCGCTGATCGATGCGATCTCTGCGGAGAAGGCGAGCATGGGACGTGTACGGACGCCACTGGAGCCTGATCAACGCGATATCTTGGAAGCGGTTCCACCATCTACGACGGCGGGTTGTCTGTTCTTACTTACGTCATGAGCCCTTCGTGCTATGATGTGGATAGCGCTGTGCCGTGTTTGCGGCGGTGCAGGCCAGGAACTTGGGACGCGGTCCGGGGGCCTGTCTGCCTGCTTGATACTGCGGTATGAGACAAGGTCTGGATAGCGGAAACCGTCGAGCCATTCATATCGGCTGACGGGATGGGTCATTTCAGACGCAGGCCTGCTCAGGGGTTGCTGCTTCGTTGGGTCAGAGATGAGATGCTCCCTCTCTGCACGGCCGAGACGGACGCGTCGGGTTAGCGAGGTTGACAAACAACGCCTATCGGTAATTGTATGTTGCCGGCGCGAAAAACAGAGTCAACCGTAGCGGCTTCCACACTAGCACTCCGCCCTCTTGATCTTTTCAAGTTCTGAAAATTTTACGTCCCCTCCGATTCAACCCTCTACCGACGTCTTCAACAAGCAGACAAACGGTATCATCTCGGCATTTCCAGACGTAGAACTTTGTACTGCGAGGAACGGATGTGACTGCACTACTCGACTGGTCTTGATCAACAATTCGCTACGTCAGTGAGATCATACTTTGGTGCCCTGAGGTTGTGTGCTGGTCCGAAGCCCACCGATGACGCTTGAAGGCTTTGCCGAGTTCCAAGACGGTCCACTTACGAGTCGGAGTCAGAGGAAGACGGTGCAGGTATGTTCCTCAGTCTGGCTACATGCCTACTGACTGACGGCTATGCATGTGAATGCTCCTTGGGGGCATCAGAAGGGCTCCAGTGGGCTCTCAGCCACCAGATCTTACTTGCCTGGCTCACTTGTCCCTTTCCGGGTGGTTCCTGGGCGGCCTTGTTTGCTTGTTGATCTCCTCAGAGATGGGACTGCATACAACGCTGAAACTTGGAATGCGGGTTATAAAGGGGCCGGGAATCGCCAGTAGCGAGAGACGTTTGAGATTCGTCCATGTGTTTAATGTTGCGTTGCCTGGAGAGGTAAAAGCCATCCGCCGCTGTAATAACCAGTAGGAGGCTTAAAGAAATCTCATATGGCAGTGAGTATCTAGCTATTGTGGACGAACGAGTCATGGCGACAGACTTACTGGGAGCGATTTTTTAAGTTATGTGGGAAATCTGGGGGCTTAATCATCTGCTCCTTCCGATTCTCGACATGCAATAGCCGCGCCCAGCTACGTGCTCACCGACCAAACCTTGGCTCGACTCCAGCCATCCATGAGTATCTCCAGAGGTCCTTAGGCGAGTATCAGGTCCCCAATCTTTTCTATCACAGCACGAGCCATCGTGGCGAGTTTCACAAATTGTTTTTACCGAGTCCTGGCGCGACTTGGGGCATTCTCGACGCGGGACCATTCGAATTGCGGTGTATGCCGGTAATTTTCCGAGATGCGAGGATCCAGACATGAAACTATCGCACAAACAACAACGAGCAAGCAGGTCACGCTCGATTGCCGAATGCAAAGCCGTTGTCTCGGCAATGCTCAAATTCCTGGGACGGCACGAAGCGCGGGCCAGGTAATCTCAACTGCCAAGGCATTCTCTGGCGTTTTCGGACAGACACTTTCGCTGCTTGCTGGGCTCGAAGTGATGGCCAGCTAGTGATTTGGAGGTGCTTGCGTGCTAGATTTCAAGGCCACAGTCGGTTCTCCGAAAGTGAGCACATCCGAGAAGCAGTCCAGATACTGTGGGGCTTTCAACTTCACAACTTAAAATAATCATCCAATACTTTTGGACATACGCAAGCTTATAGACCGGGAGATGGATTGGTTGACCGTGGCTTTGTCGACGTTGTTTGACGTTCGGAGCTTCGACGATGGGAGTACCCACACACCGATAGTGGGGCCGCTGGGACCCATGCCGATGCCGAATCTGAGTTCCGAACACGCCCCTCCGTGAGCAAGTGAACTGGCACTGCCACTGAAAAGCTATCCTCGCCCTGGAAACCGACTACCATCTGGTCCTCGATAGTTTCAGGGATTGAGTGCATCGATGACAAGTCGATTTGCACTCAATCTCGACAAGCCACGTTTGTTGCAACCCACACATACCTTGCCTACGGTAACTCTTCCCAGTAGGAAGACCAACTCTGCGAGGCAGAGTGAGCAAGCCACAACACATTATCCCATCCCTCTCCCGTCTGACCTTCAGCCCTAAAATTCCTCCGAACCATTGGTCTGGCATTCGTCATCGCCGAAAGCTGGCTGCCATCCCTTTGACCTTCGACCAATCCAAGGGCGAGAAATGCAACCCCCGTAAAAGCGTTAGTGCCAGTCCACCTCGCACTCGGCTCGCACAGACCAGGTCTTGCTGTGCTCTTCCAGAAATCCGTCCGATTGCTTCCTTCTTCAGAAGACGGCTTCCGGCCCCACTCCCGCACTCGCTTAAGGTCGTCGTCAGGCCCAAGATTAGCACGCCAGCCAGGCGATCCCTTGGCACCCTAACTTGCCCTTTCAACAGCGTGAATTTCGATCCGACACGTGTACAAGTGTAGCCGTAGCTACGGTACACGAAAAGAAACAATTCCCAATGTGGCCGAACCGATGATCTGCCCGGCCAGGGGGGGGGAAGGCCAAGCCTCCTTCGACAATCTCGCACGCCGCAAACACCTGTCGATCCGCAAGCTTGTCGCTAAGAACCGTCTCACTGTGCCCATTTCTCCACGATACGATGCGATGCGATGATGTCTCAATGCGAGAAGGTCGTGTCTTGGAGAGGTGTGGCCATGCGCACCGCCCTGCCCCCGCGGGCGACGGCATTCGAGTTGCTGCTGCCACGATTCGGGTTTCCTTCCCCTACGTCAGCCCGCCTATCCTTCATGACGAGCTTATTTTCTTCCTAAGAGAATGCGAGCCTTTTCGTTTTGCGTGCCAATCTGCTATCCCGTTCTGCAAGGTGTGGACGAATCACCTGCATGAGGACGCCCCGTCAGAACCGTTTTCGCGGACGTTACTTCTCAGCCCGCCAAGACTGGGAACGACGACGAGGCTTGAGAAATTCTCATCACCCCCATCGATCCGCATGTCTCCCTTTACAGTCTTTGAATTTTGTATAATAACCCCTTTCAGTTCTGGAAACGAGGGTGATGTTTGCTCGTTGGTTTCCAGTTCTCAACGCCCGAGCTCCAAATTAATCCATCAAGAGATATCCTGCCCACAAACGTAGCCGTCCAAAACGAAGCTTCATCTCAAAACCGCCGTCTGTTTCCTCTCGTCGTTCCTCTTCCTTGACCTCTCTCACACCTCTTGATATACGCCAAAAGAAGAAAGCCTCCACCCGCGAACCCATCCAATATGTCCGGTCCACCACCCCCTCTACCCTCTGGCCTCGTCCTCTTCGGCCCCAAGGCGAACTGCACCCTCGAACTCTGCCCGCTCGAATACAGTCTGTACAAGTACCGACCCAACCTGGCCGTCAACATCCTCTTCCTCGCCCTCTTCGCCCTCGCCGGAGCCGTTCACATCGCCCTCGGCGTGCGCTGGCGCTCCTGGTGGTTCATGGCTTTCATGCTCGCCGGTTGCCTTAGTGAAATCGTGGGCTACATCGGCCGCATCATCATGCACCGCAACCCTTTCGAGTTCGTCGCCTTCATGCTGCAGATTGTCTTCATCACGAGCGGCCCCGTATACTACACTGCCGCCATCTACGTAACCATCTCCAGGGCGTGAGTTTTGTTCCTCCCCTTTCTTTTCGTTTTGTTTTGATGCAAGTTTTTTTTTTTTTTTGCTGCTTCAGAACCATTCACCTTTGCCATCCTTGCCGTGCCAGCAGATATTAGCCGCTTATACTGTCCATCACCATCTCATGATGCGCACCTAATACGTCTCACCACCAACGCGGGAGATAAATGCACGCCTGAGACCATTTAACACTAACACAAACCCCAGCATCGAGTCCTTCGCCCCGGAACTCTCCCGCATCCCGACCAAAGTAATCTACTGGCTCTTCATCTCCTTCGATGTCTTCTGCCTCGTCCTCCAGGCCGCCGGCGGCGCCCTGAGCACCACGTCCCAGGGCAGTTCCGACGTCGGCATTGACCTCGCCATGGCCGGCCTCGTCATCCAGGTCGTCGTCCTCGTCGCCTTCTGCGCCCTCTTCGCCGACTACATGGTCCGCTACGTCCGCTCCCCGACGTCCCGCCCCCTGACCCGCCGCGAGAAGCTCTTCTTCGGCTTCCTGGCCCTGGCCATCGTGCTCATCCTCGCCCGCTGCGCGTACCGCGTCGACGAGCTCAGCGAGGGCTACCAGGACTCGGACAAGATTACCAACGAGGGCTTGTTTATTGGTTTGGAGGGAGTGTGAGTTATATCCCTTTCCCCTTCCGTCCTCTGACTGTGGAGGACTATAGGAAAGGCGGCGTGCGCTAATGCGTCTTTTTCTTTTCTTTTTTTTTCAGGCTCATCATCTGCGCTGTTTTTGCGCTTTGCATCGGACACCCCGGGCTGGTCTTCGGCAGCAGTAAGGACAAGAGGATCGAGCACGAGAGGAAAGGGTCGAGCGTTGAAAGCAGCATCGAGGGCGGCATCGTAGAAACAAAATGAGCCGGTGAAACGCATGGAACGGGTTGAGTTCCAGTACCTTGTGCGATAACCCGAGGGCTACGATTCCCACGCCAACACGTCTTGGCAACTGCTGCATCTGACTATAGAGACATTCGTCTCCTGTAAACAATGTCAATTTCGGTTTTTCTTATGTTCAGAGTTGAATTGGTAATGACGTAACGTACATGGACAGATAGACCAGAATCACGTTTCTTTAGAAGGTGTCTGTCTTATCCCCCCTCCCGTTCCTTAAGGAGCATCATCGTCATCTCCAGCATCATGAGACAATAAAGCATAGTCAGGAACACATAATGAAACCCCCGAATCTTTGAAGTTACACGACATTATCGATATCCACATCTCGAACATGGTACGACATGATAATACCGTTCCTTCTTATATGGCGAAAGATGATATATCACCGAGCTGCCCCCCCCCCAGAAACCCTTCCTTTGCATTTCAGTAAGACNACGACACACCTCTCGAAGATGCTGCGATGAGACGTCTCAACCCCAGTAGAGACTTTTGACACACACCTCGCCAAGCTGTAACCGGCTCTCACTTAAAGAATGAGTAGCTCACGAGAGGCTACGAAAAGACACTGTCCTCAGGGGTCCGTGGTCCCTCATGCACCAGGATACCTCATTACCACCTCGACAGTTGGCCGCAACGAACTCCCATCTCTGACGCGAACCAGAAGGAGGCCGCAAGGCGCCAGACCATATCCAAAGTTCCGGTTTCCTCCCCTGGTACATATGCCGAGACGGACAGGAGGCGCGAGGAAAGATGTCCAGGTTGACATGAATCTTGGGCCAACTAAGGGTTTCCAAGTACAAGCCCTGGGACCCCCCCCCCTTGCGGTTTCACGGCCTTCGTCCTGAAAGAATGTCTGGTGCGCAAATGTGGCTCCATCCTTGTCTTCGTCGCTTCTTTCTTCACTCCTCCTTCTATTCGGCCCCAGTGCACTAACTCAACCTCACATAAATTGGATTGGGCCTGCCAGGGGAGAGGTGAGAGGAACGATGAGAGGCGTGTCTGCAATGGGAAAGGGTCAGTTGGCAACGGTGCAGGGTAACGTCATCTTCACCAAGGACGCTCAAAAATCAGTTCAATCTTTAGAGTCCTTTTGTAGCACATCCAAATTGCGCCGTTGCCTTCAACTCGTACAACCTGGCTAGCAGAGGACAGTGTTTCAAATCCCACAAGAGACGCCCATGTCGGGGATTACTCAGTTGATAAGGCACCATTAGGTTAAGGGCAGATCAAGACTTGGTAATGCTACTTGAGCAGGGTTGAATTCATGGCTTCTATCTCGAGCTAGGAAGCAACTAGTGCCCACTAACAGCTAGAAGCTGCATGTGTCTTGCCTAACTTGTCCCCGACGAAGTCATCCATACACGATCCTATCAAGCGAGGCCAGAACAAATTGGCAACGTAAACCATTAAGAACTTAAATCTTTTTGTCATTTGTCATTTGATCTCTATGCCTCCCTTAAACTCCAAGGCGATGCGGCCAGTGGATATGTAAACAAAGAAAAGTGGCCAAGAACGAGATCCTTCCTCCCACAAGATAATCTTTCCTCCTCCCTCCACTACCCATCGCATACCTCTTAATACCTTATGCCTCTCCTTGGAACATTCGTGACCCTACCTGCGGCTCTTCAAAAGCCCCTGCAGATAGCCTGAGAATCCCTTCTTATCTGCCGATGTTGACATGGATCGGAGGAACTCAGACCCATCGATGCCGAGGTGAGGGAACAATGACGACTGGAGGTGCTGGATAAACATGTCTCCCGTCTTGACGTAGATGGCTTGCTCCAGGCCCGCGATCTCGGTAAGGACCTGCTTGCTCTGCGCATCATTGTGAGGTCTGAAATTGGGGTCCTGGAAGACCTCCCAGCAGAGCGGGTGGAAGCGGTCAATCATGAAGCGGTCGAAGCCTGGGATCGTCGGGTTGGCAGAGCCGGTGGGAGCAGACGGGTTCTCCGAGATCTTGGCGACGTCAGGGCCACCCCAGACCACGACCATGCGCGACAACACGCTGAAGGCCAATCGGCTGGGGCCGATGTTCTCTGCCACCAAAGTTCTACCCAATGTGAGGATGGAGTTGATCAACGACTCGAAGAAGGCCTGGTTGGCCTCGCTGATGAAAACGGACTGCAACTCGTTGTTCAAGATCACCAATAGGAAGGAGAGATACTCCCTGCGCAGCTCCCCAAGCTGGATCTCGTCGTCCGTGCCAGTCACGGGTTCCGAGAGCCCAGCAAAGATTCTCTGCAACAAGGGCGTGAGTAGCAGATTCAAGACTTCAAAAATCTCGCCCTTGAAGCCGAAGACAATCTGGTCAAGCAGTCGCAAGAACATGGCCATTTCGTCCTTGGAAGAACTCTGAGACAGGAACCCCTCAATCCATTGGGGAAGCTGGGGCAGAACAGCGGACCCGAGGACGCCAAGGAGCTTGGAGAACGAAGCGCGGCAAGCAGTGCGAATATCGGCAGAGCTGTTGAGCTCCCTAAGCGCAATCAAAATGGCCTCGGCTGCTCTTGAGAATTCATCGGTCACAAGCTTATCTGGAGGGGGCCGTTGCTGGGTTGACGTGCTGCCAGGCGTCCAGTCCGAGAAGCCATGAGCAAGTGTACCAAGAGCCATAATGATGTGATGAATTTGAAGAATGGCTTGGGCATCGCCATTCTTAGCTTTGGGCAGATGGGCTTCCATGTCACTGAACAAAGGGGTCAAGACCAGCCGCGCGTAGTAGGCTTGTTTCTCTGCTGGAGTGCTTCCAGTCGATGCGATGCAGCCAATTGCTTCGAACAGGTAGAGTTGGCTTGTGAATAAGGCGTCGGCAGAATGGTCCGACTCATCCGAAGACATGTCATCGTCTCCATTATTCTCAGAAACCTCAGCCTTGATAGGTAGGAGGTCGCTTATGGATTGGATAACAGTTTCGGCAACACTGCCAACTTGGGCTCTCAAGAACTTGACAAATCTCTGGAAGAGGTACCACGATCGTGTTTTGATCCGGACATGGTCGTGGTGTACGAGTCGCACGAAGTTCTCAAGAACTTGAGGAATGTATTCTTGCCGGGCGTCGAACACTTGCCAGTACCGCACGCAAATTTCCATGTACTGAAGCAGGATGGCGGGATGGGGGAAGTTGGCGATTCCTGCTGCATATTAGCAGTGTGTGCGGACAAACGGGCAAGAAACCACTTACCAGACTCAACCATCTTGGTCACCATGATGGTCAGTCGTTCTGTTGCTGTGCTTGAAGGCTGGCTCTTGGCACTGAGTCCCTGATTCGGTAACGCCAGTTCGCCAAACAAATACATCTCATGTAGTGCCAGGTCTAAGTCTCTCCAGTCCATTTGGGAGCCTTGCTGTTCTAATGTGGTAAACGTCTGGGAGACGAGGTTGCTGAGCACCTCAATGTAGAGCTCCTGATCGACGGCTGCAACAGTCTTTTGAAGGACCTGCAACCGTTTGCGCAGCTCTTGAAACTCGGCCTCGTCTGTCTGCTCGTCTTCGTCGCCCCAGTTGCAGGTCTCGTCGTACCGCATCTTCATGATGATGGCGTTAAGAATGGGGGGTAGCATTTCCTTATAGGAGGCAGGCAGGTTGGAGCCGACCTTGCGCAGGAGGGTGAGAAGGTCGGTGAGCGAGGGGATGACGGTGGAGCAGACCTCATCGTACTCGTCGGAGAATAAACGAAGGAGGAAAGGGAGGAAGTCGTGTAGATGTTGTTCGGATTTGGCGCGGGTTTCTTGACCTGCCTGGCCGTCCTCCAAGGCGCGCACAATGTCAGTCATGACGGTGTTGACCAGCTTAGCGACGGCTTCGGCAAGATCGTTGTCGTATTGGGGCGTGGACTGGAGCGCGCTCAGGGGCGCACTGGCGATGAGTTGCGCCACGATATCGCGCAGGTTGAGGAAGGAGATCAGCTCCATCTTCTCAGGGCCCTTCATCTTCTTGCCGACAATCTCGGTGAGGGTGTCGATAGCGGCATCCCTGACTTTGTCTTCGCTTCCAGAATTGTTCGTCCTACCGACGAAGGGTAGCAAGAGGTTGAGCATTTCCTGATTGACAATCAAGGAGATGTCCATCCAGCTGATCCACTTGCCAATAACTTTGAGGATCATTTCCACAATGTGGTCGTCCTGACCCGAGTACTGCGCCAGAAGATCTTTCCAGGATTGGGCGACCTTTTGGACGTCGCGAGCGCGCAGCTGATCCTTCAGATCGGTGTTACGCTTTGCATCGCTGCTGTTCCGCGTCAACAGCATGTCGGCGATTTCGTCGTGGACGGAGCCGAGGATTCGGAGGTAGAGCACGACGCCGGGGGTGTTGTTAGGGCTGCTCGCAATGGCCAGGAAGTCGTCGATGAAGGTATCCCAGCCATCGTTGTACAGGAAGACGAAAAGGTAGGTGAGGGTCTGGGACAGCTTGTTTTGCAAGTGAAACGGGTCTACTTGGTCTTGGAGGTTTTGGCCGTAAACTTTGCGGACATACTCGAGGAGGGTATCCTTCAGCCACGAGAGGCTTGCGCGGTCGAGACCTTGTGTGTGGATGGCATAATTGACTACTTCTAAACAGAAATAAAGTACAACTTCGGATGGCCTCGAGGTGCGGGTGAAAAGGGTGGTGCAGGCTTGCCAGGCCTGTGGGTCGTTCCGCAGTTGGTTCAAGTAATCCAAGGCTTGTTGCTTGAGGTTCTGGTCGCTGGCGGGGTTGGCCGCAGCTTCAACGGCGTTCTCGATCTGTGCGACATGGAGTTAGCCCTCGGCAGTCCATGATAAATGTGTTGGGTCGACCAGTCGGTCAGTAAGCGGAGGGATCCCGTCGTCACAAATGGGAGACTTGAGGCGACGAGGCTTAACGACAGTAGGGCCATATAGACGGGTGGTGGGATGGGATAGGTGACGACGTTGATAGGGAATGGCGGGGCAAGGCCGAGTGTTTTGGGCAGCCCAACCAACCGCGGTAAATATGCCAGATGCGCCGCAAACGTACCTGAGCGTCCATGTTCAAAGACGGGGTTTGCTCAGCAGAGAATGTGGGAGAAAGAATAATATCAAGGAAAATTTAAAAGTGGAAGAGGAGAATATCGGAAGACGGGAAGTGTGTCTCTTGGGTTCACAATGCTGCTATAATCCTGGCAGCCTTCCGAACTGTGCATTCAGCATTCTTGCTTGACGTAAAAGCGGCGGCGTTGCTACCGAAGACTCATGACCCAGTTCAATTCGACAGAAGGTATGGTAAGCGGAGAGCGAGAACAGGAGTTTGTATGGATCGGATTTGCGTATTGTATGGACAATTGTGCAGACGAGGGGTAGGTACTTCGGTCGGAGACGAGTCGGGTGAGGTCACCAGCGCAGAGGCGATTTTGTGGTGAGTCGATGTCAACACCTTGGCAGAGGTAGTCAGTCGGTAGAAGTTTGGGAGGTAGGTCGACCTTTCAGGAAAGTCGGGAGAGGTGGTGAGGGCAGGCAGATTGGGTGGTAGTGCAAGGCTGAGGGGATATCGTAGCAGTCAGAGCCAGAAGCAACGGAGAACAACAGGCAGAGGTGGCCGATGGTGTCTTTTGACTTATGTGTGTGCGTGTGCGTGTGTGTATATTTTTTTTCCCTCTCTTCCCCATTCACAATCCCAGAACTCGGTCCAGCAGTCTCGTGCACAAGTGGGGTTAACTCTTGGTCCGTGGGTACATACATAATTATAAGCGCAACATCCTTGTCTGTCTACCTCACTTCAACATCGCATCCCACGTTCGAAGAGTACTAACAAACCCCCAGCACCAGCTCATTTGATGCTGCCATGGCTGGATAATGGGTATTATTGTACTGGAGGTAGGCAATCGCTATTGAGGTATCTATCACTGCTGAGAACCTTGCCAACCGGCTGCTGGAGAGGGGTTAACTGGCGGGGTTTCCTACCTTAGGTAGGTACCTAGCAATAACGTTACTCCAATTCCCGGCCAATTATCGGCCAAGTCCAGCCATCCCTTCTTCCGTCGTGGCACTCAAATCGAGCGTGAGGTGGAAAACGCGAGCCGGAACTTATCTTGGCTTCTGGACCTTTCCATTAGGTACCCACCCACCCTTTTACTCAGGGACGCTTTTACACACACAATTGGGCGCCAACAACATCAACACCAGCGAAGGCAGCAAGATTTCAGCACCACGTATTGATACCGGTGTTAACACAATATCGCTCCTCCTTGCAATCTTAAACCATCTCGATCTAGCAATCCTCGCCAGCTATGAGAACCTTTTCCCTGGTCAACCCATGTTGTGTTAATCTTGTCATTTACTGTCTTCTTTTGGGGTTGCCTGAGTAACACAGCTGCTGTTCCCATGTAGTTGACTATCGCAAGACTTGGAGAGTCGTAGTGTCAAAAAATAGTGTGTTGGATATTCCTTGCAAATATCAGCAATTTTTTTCCGTCAATCCGCAGAACCTAGTTTGCCTCGATTCTCCGAACTCATTATGGCCCCTGGGCAGAGTAAACGGCGTTGTCAAAGTCTTACTCTTACACATTTCACAGAACTTGAATTCGCGTAAAGTCCATATATCCGTCATGTGGAGAAACAATTCCACCTGCTTGGCTGCTGAATCCGACTCCCTGCCTAAGGAAAGCATGCCGTCGTTATCCAAGTCCGTCAGTCAAACTGACCGCACCTTGGCAAACCGCTCACCACGCTATTTCAGGGCGGGTGTTGCATACAGCAGGCAAAGCCTCGAATCCTCATGAGCAAGCAAACATTGTCTCAGCAAACACGTACCCCACACACTTCGACTCCCTTGCCCTCGATGTAGGGCTGTCGATCGAAATACTTGGCCATGAGCTCCTTGACAAACTCGCCATCGTGTGCGTTCCAAACATCAAGGCCCATGCTCTCAAGCGCATGGCTATCGACCCGCACATAGCGACGGTTTGTCTCGCGATCCGATCTGAGGGGGATATCGTCAGCGTCCTCATCCTCTTCATCATCGTCCTCCTCGTCCTCGTAGCAACCGTCTGAGCTTTCGACGAGCTCAGCCATAACCGTCAGGGTCTGTGCTGTCAACCGGTGAAAGTAGGCAATGACGGCAAGCTCTGTTCTTGCATCGTCATCCTCCGACCCAGCAGTTGGCTGTGATGGAATGTTTCCTGCCGGGTCGTCTGTGCTTCCGGTCACGGAAGACCGATGTCTATGGGTGGGCATTGTCATGCTCGGGGTGTGTGGCGTGAGGCCCAGGTCTGCTAGTAAAGCGGCGTCGTGCGCTGCCTCTTCCTGCTCTTCACTTCTAGCCTGCTCACCCGCACTCGCCCACCACATGAAACCGCTGTATGCTAGTGCCGTCCAACTCAAGGGCTCAACAATCCTGTCCAGAGCTTCGTCACTGTCAGAGCTCGAAACTGGAAAGGCACCGGTGGTAAGTTTAAAGCTAGTTGGCGTCTCTAAGCGTGGGCTATCAGCCGTCCTTGATCTCGGTGTCGTTGCTGTTAACCTGGCAAGCCCACTCTTGAGGGCACGGAAACGTCGCAAGTCACGCTGTGTTGCCTTGATAGGCGTGCCGCGGGGGCACTCGACTGTTGGCCAAACTTTCTCCTTGGCATTGGGCGCATGCGGCGGAGGCATGGTAATGAGCATGTCCCAAAGAGTGTCTTTCATGGCCAGGATACTGTCAGTCGTGCAAGCAATCCAACCGGAACCAGACTCGTCAATGACAGCATCATTGCCTTCCGCCTTGCGCCGTTTCGAAGCCTCAAAATCGTCCACCAGGAAGGGAATGTCGTGAACACCAATGGTAAAGAGTGGCCTGAGGCGTTGCGAGGAGGTTGACGGAGCTAATAGTTCTGTTACTGTCTGGGGAATATTCGAAAGGACAGAAATGTTGTACACTGCGAGTTGTAAGCAAGTTTCTCGATTCAGAGCCTCGGTCAACGCACCAAAGTTGCAGATCTCACGAACTGGTGCGTGGCAGGATATCAGTATGCGTTTCCGCAGCAAGGCTGCCCTGTGAATTGGGAAAATGAGAGGACCGAAAGTATCTAGGAGCGTGGATAAGCTCCAGGCTGGGTGGTATGGAGAGAGTCTATGAGCAGATTGTAGCAGACCGGTTCCGTCCGACGCAGAGCGATTTCTGTTGTGGTTCGCTTTCTTGGAGTGAACGGCCTGGGCACTGAAACTGATTGATGGGGATTCCAGCGGCGGCCGGTCGTGTTCGGAATTGTCTTTGGTCTTGTTCCTTTCCCAATATTCATCGAGAAGGCTGGTGTTTTTGCGATCCTCGGCCAGTTTTCTAAGAGAGACATGAATAAGATGAAGTAATTGTGTGTTGACGATGTGTACTCACGCCGCAATAGCCTTTAAGCCTTCAGCATGTCTCCATGCCCGGCCCAAGCGACCATAGCTCAGGGGCACCAGAACGCCGACAGCAATCATGCGCGCATGACGGGCTTCCTCCTCGTCGCACGGCGTATTGACAAATGCACTTAATCCAGCATGTTCTCCTTTATGAACAAAGTATATCAAATCGTCGGGGACGGTGTGGAGACCGGAAGGCAAGCTCTTGTACTCGACGAGCCCTTCAAGCTCGATGCCGGGAGCAGCCTGTTTCCAGACAATTGTATACCCAGCCTTCACATCGAAATCGATGAAAAACAGAGCAGATATGGGGGGAACTTCGGGTTGCGGGTTGCCTGTGGGCAAACGAACGGAGAGCGGGGCTTGTCCTCGGCGTGAGGCCATGGTCGTGTTCTTATTGATTCGAGATCATCCTACGGTGACAGATGATGAGCAGATAGAGCAGACGCAGGTCGTGAAGCTATCGCCTTATATCGTTCCGGATGCTACTCGTGAGGATGGAAGGGGGCAGGCCGAGTTCCGAGTTCAAAGTGTTTGAAGTGTGCGGCGCACTTGGGGATGGTCGTGGAATGAGAGTTGCGACGGGATTTCCTCGTGGTCGGGCGATACTTACCGACGCCGAGCGTAGGAGTGGAATCCCCTTCCACATCCAGCTGAAGACGAACGCGCGGGTAGCTCGGAATTTAGTCAGCCAATGCAGAAGATACCTTGGGTACCCACCTTACTACGTAGTAGGTAGCGTAGCATCGCTATCGATATCGGCTATCGATAAGACCCCGCGTACCGAGTCACTTACCCGATTGGCAGAGTGAAAAAAGCACCTGGGTATTCTAGCCTGGGGTAGTTTACGTTGTACAAAGTACAGGATAATATAAGCTGAATTTGGGCTTATAAACACTTGTAAGCCAGCTTCGAGCTTGGAAACTGGGGACCACGGGGTTTGTCAGACTGTCCAAGGCGATGAATGCAGACTCTGGAAACGTGGTCGACGGCTCTAGATGGGTTTGGAGGATAGAGATTACCATCTGAACACTTCTACACGGAAGGTTTGAGACACGGGCAAGGTGGTTTTACCAAAGGTAGGCACGACGGTTGTAGACGTGGGAGCTACTGAGGGCTGAGGATGGAAACACTTACAAGCCAGGTGTCTTCCACTCCCACATGCTTTTTCCTCGTTTGACTGAGGGGAACCAGAGAGGAAGGGCATGTCACCGGCCCCACCTTGGTTTCTAACTGTCCCTCCCTATGTACACAATGTAATCAGTACTTACCATGTACTGAAGGTACTGTGGCAGGTAGGTCAGGTAAGGTAAGGTAAGGTAGGAGAGACTGTGACATGACCTTTAATCAACAAAGCAGATGGACGGTCAACATCAGAGAGGTGGTGAGGAACTTGGCTCCGCACATGGACGGCACCTCAATAAGAGAAAGGAATTGATTGTGTCGCGTGTTGTTCTCTCTGTCGAGTCTCATTATGTCATACAAATTTAAAAGTCGCCAACAATTTGCATGTGCTGCTCGCGTAGTCCCGTCCCGTCCCTGATCCTCCAACCCCAACCTTTTCTAGCCTCCCCGTCAAAACTTAACCCAGAAATGAGCCAACACAATCCTCTAGTTCCAGGTCACTGGACTTGACTGTCCAGGTTGATGGAGAAAGCCACAACCGGCTGTCTCTGTTTCTCGCTCAGCCCTTTTTCTTGTCACCAGCCCTGCTCGTCCGTCGTCCTAAGCGACGCGGGGCACCCGATCTAGACCAGATGCCACAGACCAGGCAGCGATGGCATGTGTCAGCGGCCTGCCAGCAGGACAATGTGTGTGCTTCACCGTTTTTCTCATCAAAGAGTGGTCAACGGCGGTCGAGGCTTGTAGCCAAGGGCTAGTCTCGCTTCCATTTCATCCTCTGCCGTTCCAACCCAGCGAGTGGCTGGTCATCTTTGCCATTTTCTTCTGTCTTTTTCTACCCATGTCCGTTCGGTAGGTGTATGTTTTTTTGGCCATGATCAATCTAGCCGCACGAAGGGCTGTTTTCCTTGTGGGGTCTGGAATTTCAGCCAATGGCTGACTTTTTCCCAACGACTGTAAGGACGTCTGCCTCCTTCCCCAAGGGAGACATGGGGAAAACAGGTCATCCCACCAAAAATAATTCTCTTGATTGAATGAGAAAGATGACATGGTAGTGTACCCTGCAAATGTGCACCATGACCCGCGGCCCACAACCCATGACCTTGACCGGGTCCATGGTCCATGGCCCATCTGGCCTTCTCTCCTTCGCCTATCGATTTTAGCTTGCGGTGTGTGACCTGCTACTTGGCTGTGGCTTCGGCTGCTTTCTCCTGCCTGCAACTTCCGTTCCGTGCCCACCGACGTTGGATCCGACCTCGTTCCCTTGCATCGTCATTGTGAGTCTGTCAACTTCTCTCCCTGAGACACACGACATTCGACACACGCACATCAAGGGCACACCATATTGTTTGACCGTACGTGGGTTGTCCTCTGAAAGCCATAGTCGCTAGGCTCTTCTTCCTTCTCTCCATCCCCCTCGCATACTCTCTCTCCGCGCTCCGCCGCCGACTTGCCGAATTACCTCGCTCCGCTTTTCGCATCACCCTTGCGACGGACGATCCCTTGTTCCATATACTGTAACATCAACCCCGCGTTCGAAGCTCTCCAGAGTCCTCAACCGCCGTAACCTGGAGCTTTTGGGCAGAACGGCAGCGAAGCACGCACTCCTCATCTCCCCTCTCTTGCTTCCCTAAAGAAGCTTAACGCAAGCCAGCCAGCCAGCCCAACTATTTTGCATCCTCCTCCTCTCGCCAGGACCTTACCCCAAAAAAAAAAACCGCTTCCGCGCGCCTGTCTTCGTTTTACGCCAGCCGCGCCGCCGCCNCCAGGCGCACCATCAAAGAAGCAGCAGCCATGTCGGGGGTCCTGGGCTACATCTACTCTTTCTTCAAGGGTTATGCCGCCCTCATCGTCGCCCTCTACATGCTGTCCTTTGTCATCCCCAAGGCCGCCTTCGGCGCTCGCGTTCTCGCTTCCTACGTCTCCCTTATGGTAGTTGCCATCTACGGCGTCTTCGCTTCCATCTTCCTTCGCCTCGTTGGCAACCCGGGTATTGCACAATGGACCACCGCGAGAGCTTTCCACTACCTCATGGCCCTCACCACTGGTGTCACTTTTGAGGTCATCGACCCCAAAAATGTCCTCGAAACCACTCGCCCTGCGGTTTTCATTGGCAACCATCAGACCGAGCTCGACGTCCTGATGTTGGGTGCCATGTTTCCCAAGTACTGCAGCGTTACCGCGAAGGCGTCTCTCAAGAAGACTCCCTTCCTCGGCTGGTTCATGAGCCTGAGTGGCTCCATCTTCATCGACCGCAAGAACACAAAGGACGCTAGGGAGGCCATGGCCGGCGCTGCCAATGAGATCAAGAAGAGGAAACAGAGCGTCTACATGTTCCCTGAGGGCACACGTAGCTACGCCAAGGACCCTGTACTGCTGCCCTTCAAGAAGGGCGCTTTCCACCTCGCCGTCCAGGCCGGCGTGCCCATTGTCCCCTGCGTCGTCGCCAACTACAGCCACGTCCTCTGGCTCAAGGGCCTCATTTTCAACTCTGGGAAGATTCCAGTCAAGGGTGAGTTCTTGGCGTACTAATGGCATAAGACTACCCTCTTTGGCTGGCCATACTGACTCGACCCTCACACAGTTTTGGACCCCATTCCCACGACCGGACTGACAGCCGCCGATGTCGACGAGCTCACCCGAAAGACCCGAGATCTGATGCTTGAGGAGCTCGTCAGCCTCTCCGAGAGGGCCCAAGGCAGACCAATGAAGGTTGCCCACGACGTCGCTTCCGCAAAGGCTAGCGGCACCGACGCTACGGACACCGTCTCGGCTTTGTAACAACGAGGAACTTCATGGCCAATTAGACAAGAACCGGAACCTCCTCTCCCCCCTTAACAGGACGGCGTTTCCGGCAGATAACATACAAAATTCTCAATAAAAAAAAGTATAAGGGTGTGTTGGTAGGAACCTGCGGCCATCGGCCCCTTTCAAACAAACAGCAAGCTTGCATTGTTGGCTACGGGTAGGGTAGAATTTGGGAGGGGGGCATTTCTTGATACCCTATAGACCGAAAGCACTTGCATTTATCTCCCCAGCCTTCTGTTGACCTTAGGTTTGGGTTCTGCGGGCTTGAGGAACTCTAGACGTTCGGCATGACATGTAGACGACGACGGCGTGCAAGGCAGCATTGATCGCTTTTATGTTATTTATTTTGCTACTTTGGGTTGCCCAATGTCTTTTTTTTTTTTCTGATCCAACGTTCATTCATGATGTGCCGTACGCTGATGTTTGATGTCGGCTGTTTTCAACACAGTTGAAGCAAAATAACATGGCTTGCCAGTTATCTTGGGCATCTCTTTGCTAAGGCGGGAGAGAAGATGCAGGAGGAAGCAAATGTGAGCGCAACTGAGAAACAACAATCATAGTCAGAAAGTTATGCGAATCGATCCGACTGATTACCATCTGAGGCAAGGTGACGTGAACATCAAGGAAAAGGATGAAAAGCCACCCGTTCGATTGTCTACAATATAATACATACTTCTATCATAATCTCATACTCCAGTCCCCCAAAACAGCGCACTGCTTCAAACTGATACCCTCAGCCCGAGCCTCCATATCTCAAGAGGCCTGCATCAAGTTTGTGTTGATGATCAAGTCATCTTTACCCTTCAGATGCATAACAATAGTGAGCCCCTCTACTCCGAGACCCTCTTCGTCACCCTGGTCGACATTGACCCCGACATCAACTAGCCCTGGTGCATTGAGCCGTTCCCGAGACACAATTTCCGCTTTCATATGTCGCACTTCGGCCGCCAACGCCAAATAATGCTCCTTCTAGGCACATGTGTGGTTGGGTAGCATGATGGGTAATGGGCTGAAAACCTCGATCTCGCTGTTAGAGATTGGAGACCATCCATGAACCGCCGGGTTTGGCTCATCAACGATGGTTTCTTCACCCTTGAGGGACTCAGAAGCGTGTATGACGGTCTCCGAGCCGATTCTTGCCATTGATGTACTCGTGCTCGGTCTCCCAGAAGCTGACATCCGAATCCCGTCAAAGCGCTTCTGCTTCAACGGGTTGGTAAAAGGATCACTCTGTACCTTTTGCTGCACAGCATCGACATCCTCCACAGATCTAGATGCAGATCCCGACTCCATTCGCTTAAGAATTGACGACAGCTCGTTAGGGCAAGAGTCGTAGACCTCAGTTCGGTTGTGATTGCTTGAGTGCTCATGCTACGAGCTCTCGCCCGGTGTGGCAACCTTTCGGAGCTGCGATCTCCACAACTCAACATCGACGGACTTCGACTCCTTGACCTGCCGCGAACTGTTTTGCTCCTTCTGAACTCGACGTAACGGTCTCTGCATCCAAGGCAGTGGCTCCTTCTCGACTTCAACTGCCGTGATCTTGGTCACTTTTCTTAACTTCGGCCGTTGAAATGCCATCTCGGTCGTTGAACCGGCCTGGTCAGTGCTTTCCGGTCTGAGAAACGACACCGTGGGCTCTGACTGATTGGTAGCCTCAGGACCAACAGAATCAAATTCACGCCCAGATTGACTCTTCTTCCAAGGCGAGCTCGTGATTTCCATGGCGTTTGTTCCCTTTCTGGTGCAGTCTGATTTTGAGCTCGGGCTCTTCAACCACGACGGAGAGCGGGAAAGTCTTCTACCGCGATCTAAAGGGGCAGAACCTGAGCTTCTCTTCTTGACCGAATCCACATCAAAGGACTGGGACCTCTCCAATCTGTGGACCTGCCAGGCCTCAATGCGCTCGTTGCTCTCAGCCATTGCTGTATCGAAACTGACCAACTTTTCGCGACTCGTCGGTTTTCTATCGGTCTGACATAGCATCCCTTCTAATGAGGCTAGGGACGTCCTTACTGCCTTTGGAGCATCGTCTTGGCGATGCCCAGGAGTTCCCTCAGCTGCAGCAAAGCCCGCAGCCAAATGCTCAATGACATGCTCAGCGCGTCTGAGCTCTTCAACACGTTGATACGATTTCTCAATTTTATTCTGGAGTCGGTCAGTCAGCGACGGGTGAGACTGCAAGGGACTTTCGTTGGGCGTTTCCTCTGCAATACGATGCGCAACGCCACGCGTGATGTGGCGGCCGGAATGATGTCCAGTGTGCATGGCATTACATCTGGAATTCGTACAGTCACCATGCGTTTCCACAGCAGCCAGGTCTGTGTGCTTGGGCACACAATCCGACGGTCGTGCCTGTCCTGCTCGAGCTGTTGCATCAGTGACCTTGGGTTCAACCACTCCAACCTTGGGTATTCTGTCTGCAAGGATAAACGGATTTTCCATCAGAGTCCGCGAGGCACCCATGGATATCTGATCCTGATTGGGCTTGTCTATCGTCACCAAATCGGAGGAAGATCGATTATGATCTTCAGTATTGTCGAATGTGCGCTGCGCCGTGGCTGTACGCTGTGTTTCTTCCGTCTGGCGCATATCAATTGAACCATCGTCGTCTGGCAGGTCTTCCGCACACTGCGGACACACAGAATGGCCACAGGTAGCACAAAACGTTTGTGATATAATCTCGGCTCCACACGAGTGACACAGGTTTTGAACATGTATCGGTATGCTGTTGGTGCCGTCTTGCTGGCGCAACAGGTCCTCTTCTTCATCAGATAGCCATCCGGACGGACGGGAGATGCCGAAATCTTTGAATATATCTTGGGCATTCCGCCTTCGAACTGTAGAAGTACTGAGCCCGGTTGCGTGGGACTGGGTCGAACTGGCCGAATGTGTGGAAAAGAGACGATTAGGCTCCCGAGGTGGCGATGACTGCGTTATCGCTGTAGGCGGGTTGGACGCTCGACTCTGCGTTTCAATGGGCCTCACCTGGAGGCGACCAGTTGAAGCTGTTTGGCGGAGCTGATAGGAGCCCAGATGAGCACGCCGTGAAGGAGTCAAGTAGAGTGACTTCTGCGGACGCAAGACCGACGGCTCGTCCTGATCATCGTTGGGGCTCGGAAATTTGGGAACCTGGCCAAGGAATGAATGGTCTTGGGACGGTGCTCGAAACTCTTCCGTCAGCGTGTTGCGTGTTGCCGGCCTTGCGAAGACCTGGCTGGTCCGTTGACCCTAGCCGAACCAAGTGTTCTCGCGTTCTCGCATGTCTTGCGGTGACGGCCTCCGACCTGGCAGGTCATGAGCCTGCGTTGCGAACTTGGTGCGTCGGGCAGAGACCAAGCCCTCTGGGATATATTCATCATTTGATGAGGCGGCGGTAAGGTCATGGGATGCCTGATAGTAGGCATTGAAGGGATCAGCCATGTCAGAAGACAACGGTGAATGATTATAAAATGCTGGATGAAGCGGGAATAAGCGTAACACAGTACTACAATGGATGATGGGTTGTCTGGAATCAATAAACGATGATCCTCGGCGAATGATACGAAACATTATTTAGGAAGAGAAGATTTGCCCCCGGGGAGGTCAGGATAACAAATATATCAGGGAGATTGGAAGTCGGGCAGCGGCTGCGATATGGAAAGGGGACAGAACCGACCAGATTCAAGGAAGGTCCAACCCACGACGATGCGGAAGGACCGTTTGATACGTAGCAAGCATCAGGTTTACCCCGCAAGTACGCAAAGTATGTCAGTAAATCAAGCCAGACCGAGAAAGTACGTATGACACGTCGCAAGTAGGATTCAATTATGCGATGTTAGATGAGTTAGGGAATCCGAGTCTTTGATGTACAACGTCATGTCTCCGACGACCTTCTTTTACACTCTATTTCAGGACAGCCTGCAGGCTCTCGAGGACCTAGCAATCTTAGTCAGTGTTCTGATTCTGTCGACAAATGATAAAGAAATGGTTTTCGTAGTGGAACCAACCTCCAACTCGATCTTGGCCTCGGCGATATCCTGCTCGCTGCCGCTGCCGTTGGCGACCTTCTGGGCCTCGGCGATCTGGGACTTGACAGCCTCGGCGCTGAAGTCCTCAAGGGGGTAGCCCTCGGTGGCGTTGATGCTGAGGACGGAGTTGGGCTGGACAACGGCGAAGCCGCCGGACACTACAGACAATACCTGTCAGTTCCTACTTCGGTATCCCTTGAAAGTTCGGCGCCATGTAACATACGGAAGAACTGCTTGCTGGGACCGTTCTCCTCGACAACCTCGACCAGACCGGGCTTCAGCTGCTCAATGGAGGGAACGTGGTTGGCAAGAACACCCATCTCACCGGAGTCGGCGGGGATGTTGACCTGGACGACATCCTGGGACTTGTAGATGGTCTGCGGGATGCGGCAATTAGCTCCGGTCCTTCAATTGGTCTCTCCCGACCGCGGCCCAATTGATGTTGTCGAACTCGTTCGGCGGCTCGATTCACTTCGGAACACATCGGATTCGTACCTGGTGAGGGAGCGACAGGCTCAGCTTGATCTGCAAATCGTCAGCCGGGGTTCGGAGCCAGTTTCGGAGGATGCAGCGATGCTTGCCTTGTCGGAGACGGCGTCCGCGTAGGTTCGGCGCTGGATGGGAGCTCGGATGGCAGCAGGGCGAGCTCGGAGAGCCGCGCGCGCGAAGCGGAAGGAGTTCATGATGGGCTGAGCTGGCAATGGGGATGTGTTGCTGGAGACAGCTCGGGTGAGGTCGCTGGCAGGAATCTTTCGGCTGAGTCCATTCGCGATTCGGCTAGCGGGAGAAACTTTGGTCACGCAGAAAAACACATGACTAAGACGCACGAGCCATCCCCTTTAGAGCGATAGATCTTGATATTGTTATGCGTATGCGTTAGATGATCAGCATAATCCAAAGCAGTATTTAGCTTTAACCATAAAAACTAACGCTGCTTACAACGATTCCAACATCGATGTTCTTAACGACCAACAAGGAGCAGTGACAACTCTCCATCTCTGTACTGCATCAGTTTCAACAACTTTGGGGGGCTTCTTGGCTGAATATAACATTAAAAACCACGGCCATAGATTTGATTGTTTTTCCATTTTGATCGATTGCCTTCTTTGACTACATAACTAGCTACATCGCGCTGAGAGCCCAACAGCGTCTTTTACCGTAGTGGGAGTTGGAGAGATACAGTTCAGTTTATGCAATCTGTAGGCCGACTATTTGAATTATGATGGTTTTCTCATGAATTTCCTGCATGTGGACATAGTCTCAACGGCTGAGGGCAAGTCTCATGGCGGCGGTCTACCTAACCATTGATCTCTAGACGTCTTTTGAGTGACCCAGCTTTGAGCCTAGATTACATGTCGAGACTGGAACTCTTCACAAGCTGCCAGAAAAGTCAGTGAATACGATTTCAGCTGCAGTAACTATTACTGTTGGGCAGTTGTTGGCCCATGACGCTGTAGCCTGAACCTTCGCGAGCAGCAAGGGGCCAATCTACGAAGTCCTTCCCGATACGACTTCGAACCTCGGACGATGCTTTTTCGAAACATCTTCTATAAATCTTTGCGTGCTGTCCATAATGTCGCCCACGTATTCCGACTCCAGCTCTCGTCGTGCCTCTCCAGTGTTCCTGTCGCTAGCAAATTGCCTCCTGTGCTCTGTCTACCTCATTCGCCCTTCGGTTTCCGCTACAACCTTCCCCCACAGATTGTCAGTCCAAGCCAAACTAGGTTTAACAAGATGCCCTATGATATGGATTGCAATTCACGGTCAGATTCAGTCATGATGCGATGGGAATTGTATAAGCGAACCATCGCAACGGTCACATCAAGTTCACTCCCGATTCAACTTATGAACTTCTTGAATACGATAATGCCGCTTCTCAACTCCTGAAACCTCCAAGTGTTTAGGGTAATGAAAGCCTGATATTGGGCTGCCGAGCTCTCGCCTACAGATGTACGAGAATGGCTTCATAAATCCATTCAAGATATACGCGAGGTATTTTCATTCGTTCCAGTGAATGCAAGTGTATACGATATCCAACACTCTAGCATAAAAATATGTCGTTGTTGTAGACGCGAAACAAGGCAAACGCGGACTCTTGTTGGCAACAAATGGTAGCAGATGAAGAGAGGCCGTCTATACTTTCACGGGAATACCTTCAATGAACCCGTAAGGACGGAGAAGGGCCGGCCAGCCATCGACTACCCCGTGTGAACTGAATAGGAATTGAGCCTGGTCATCTTTCAGTCTTGATCTGCCTAGTATTTTACAAGCCAGTAGCACAGCAGGGACGTCTTATACCTTGTCAGGCACTCTGAAGTGAACGTCTTTGTTTACTCTACTGAAGTATTCGAAGACATTTCAGGCCATGAGCTCAGTCTCGTGTTTCTCTCCCTAGCTATGAAAAGAGCACGAGGACATGAACGTATACACTGCACCAGGTAATAGTCCAGCGGGCCGGGGTTGAAGCCGAATGAAAGCATCCTCCTGTGTCTGTCAAAAGGTCTGTAGACCTCCAGACTCCAACTGCTTGTCACTGCAAGACAGTTAACCAACTTGGGCACCTCTTCTTTTTCCAGACACGGTCTCGTTCCTCCTTGGCTTGAATCTTTCTTGCTACTTGATCTCGAAACTCGCACAACTCAAGGGTTGTTCACATGCAGCGTGGGAAGCAAGAAGTTCAGCGGACCATGTGCATGTAATACGCGTACGACAACGGGATCACTGTGATTACATGACCTATTAGACATCAGGGCCCCGATTGGCATCGCGGTTGACATGCTCCGTTTTCAAAGCATGTGCTTGTCCACCCGGCTGAGCTGCCCAACCATCAACCTCATCGACGTGAACTACAGAAAGCTTACAACACCCCCAAGTTCAATGTTGGGGCAAAAACAAGGTGCCAGAACAGACTCAACTTTGGCGAGAAACTCATAACCCATGAGAAAATCAGATACAACGAGTGCCATGCCACAGTCTTTCCCGTGAAAGTACTATTACGAGGACGAAAGCAAATAACCACCAGTACCCGTTGTCTCTTGCTACGTAGTGATATCCTGCTTTAGCAATATCATCAGCTCACCGACTCGAACCCGGAAATCAGAACTCGTAATTCAACAAAAATCCTCGCCACGAGACAGATGATACTAGCCCGACGACTAAGCTTACATATGGCTTACTCGGGGGTTCAACATGAGCAACATCTAACAGGCGGTCTCGAAAGCCGAAAACCGACGATACACAACATCGAGAGAAAGGGGGCAATGATGCGCTCAACCCATCGCAGATCAACATCCCCTGTTTTGACCTAGGTTGCGGGAGCGCAATGCAGCCGCACGCCTGGTCTCCCTCCTCCTCTTCACGCGGGAGAAGATCAACCACGTTTCAATAGCACGCCCAACTCGCCCCTCGCGTGACCGACAATCTCTCGTCAATCACTTCCGTCTTGACCATGGTCACCCGCCACCACCAATGATGTCCCACAGCAGGTCACCCTCGACCAGGAAAGAATGACAACTAAAAATGGATACAGTAGGAATCCCATCCATGAAAAGATGGCAAAGCAGGTCTTTGAAGCAAGAGTACACGCCACAGAAGCGCATGTCTCCGATGTTGACTGAACAGGAAAAGAGAGAGAATTAATAAATAAAAAAAATAAGCAAGCATTGTTCGTCTCACAACCGTGGTGAAACGAAACACGGGATAGGCGGCAATAGCATAACGATCATCTCCGCCTTACCTGTCAGTTGGCAGTCCTTCGCACCATCGTCAAGGAGGCAATGCTGAGCACAACGGCGGTCCCGACCTTCCATCCATCACAACACCGGCCCTACACTAGAACCCTTCTTCCTCCCCCCTACCTCTTCCATGCCTCGTTCGATAAGATGTGCGGCTCTTGAAACACGCGTATGGTGGTCACGCTCACAGTTCGTGACTCGCGGCGGCACGACGACACCGAAGCGATCGAGGCAAAATGGTCGGGCGCGAGAAAGGGGTTCACCGCCAATCCCCTGCTCCCCTTCAACCCTTTCCATCCCACGCTTACCTCGCTCGACCTTGTGCCATGAATCTTCATTTCCGCCCAACCTTCTGGAAGGTCTTGAGAAGATCAGACGAAAGAGGATGCCGCAGGGTCTCAGAACTGTACCTCAGAGCAGCGGTCACTCCCCCCCCGGGAATCCGCAGACGCGTTAAGCTTTTCTTTGTTTCCTTACCGTATGTGCGTGCCATGGTAAGGGCTGCTACCCACCGTATGGACAGGGAGATGCCACATGGCGGCATACGAGAAACCAAAGGGGTTCAACTGACGTCGCAGAAAGAAGTGGTGATGCAATGCAGGGTGTTGCGAGCTCAGAAATCCCCATGCTCTCCTTAGCTCCTCCGCCCGGCCTCTGAAAGCTGTTGTGTACATAATTACACTTCGGGTTTGCGACAATGCGGAGGAACCATCACATGCTTGTTATGATTGACCTATTCCTTCGTCTCACATACCTCGAAAAAGTCCGGACTACGAGAGTCAATTGTTCCTCCAAAATCATGGAATAAGAGAACGCTAAGAAATAGTCCGATGGAAGAAGCGACGTGTAAGGGACCATGTGCCCAGTGCAGCAGAAAAAGTCAGCAGCTTCAGACTTCCGGCTTGGGACTTCAGAATTTAGCTTCAGNTGCGGCCATCCGAGACAAAGCCTCCCTTCATGTTGATCCTTCACCGCCAGATGCTGCAGGATTCGGATCTAGGGTGCTGGGGACGAGGAAGTGGTTGGAAGATCTAAGCCGCGATCTAAGCCGCGAAGGAAGCCCAGGATTGGGGAAAGAGTCCTTTACGTCCCGGAATGCCGGACCCGTTTCCACTTCATCACTGGTGGAGGGGTTAAAACATAAAAAACCGAGGGGATATTATAGACGACACTGGATGCACGAGGAGCCTTGCCTCCGGTGACCAGCAGCGACGATGGTGAGGTCGACGGCATATGTCGGCGGGTTCAAGGGCAGCATCTCACTTGCCCGTGCATGGTCTCCCAGGTCCTGGTTTGAGGTGTTTGATCGACGCAGTCATCGCGTGCGCTCACCACCCACCGCCTTGCCAGCCGGCCGCTAGGAGCTTATTGTCGCTTTCATGTGTCAAAACTCAATGACTAGGCGTGGCCCTCCTCGTGCTACTCAGTAACACCAAAAGAAGTTAAAAAAAAAAAAAAAAAACAAGGCGGCAAGTGGAAATGACGAAAGGTTCAAAGAGCTTGCA
Source organism: Colletotrichum chlorophyti (assembly GCA_001937105.1). Classification (NCBI taxonomy): domain Eukaryota; kingdom Fungi; phylum Ascomycota; class Sordariomycetes; order Glomerellales; family Glomerellaceae; genus Colletotrichum; species Colletotrichum chlorophyti. The sequence continues at coordinate 56,974 of MPGH01000204.1, forward strand.
CTAGCAGACCACACCCTACCACCTGTAGTAACACATCAAGAAAACCTGCAACCTTGCTAGTTTCTTTCACGATGAAAAAGCTTTGGGAGGGAACGCAAGCTTGACGACACGAGTACGCCAGTGAGAAGAATGGAGAAAGAATGTGGATTGGCTAAGGCGGGTGAACCTGTCGATCTCGGTGCCTTGTGTCAGGTGCTGGTCCGACGCTGCGTGTCGTCGTATGTCTCGACGAGCGAGGGGGACTCTGTTCGGCTTTCCTGTTTTCCCGTGCCTACCCAGGTGTGCAGTAGGTCAAGCGACATTTTCCCACGCTACGCGCCGCTGCCGCAAAAGTCGGGGGCGGGCGAGGTTGCGACTCGTTTCGAGAGAAAGCTGCGGCGTTGTCCCGACCTGCATCTACCATCGGGGTAGACTGAGCTGGCGTTGCATGAGGCGTCGCAATCTCCCCCATGGCCCCCCCCATCTGCCAGGGTCCCTAAATCGTCAGAATGAGAGGGAGAATGCGGGGTAAAAGAATCACGGGCAGCTTCTCCTATCCAGCTGGCAGCTGCCTGCAGAATGGCCGGGGGAAGAGATACAACGCGGGGGGTTTTTCTTATCCAGTTTTGGCAGTTGTCTTTCTTACCCCCCTGACTCTGGAGATGGGGGAGGGCCATGCTGATGATATGGGGGAGTCAGTCCTTTCATGATTCAATCCCACGCCGGCGTCAACGGGCATGGCCCTTTGCGAATGATGATCTTCTGGGAAACGGGTTGGCAAAGAGTTTGCGGAGTTCATCCTACACGGCCGGGGAAGACGTCTGGTGTCGTCAGGAACTCCCTGGTTTGACGAAAGGACCCGGTGTGGCATGTTTACATCGGCATTGGCAATGATGCTCACTCTCCCAATGGGCAGGTTCGCATAGAGGGTGGAGGAAATGAGACAGGAGGTGCCGTAAATGCCATTGACAAGCAATTGGCGATTGTCAATAAAGACGCACCCTCAATCCCAGTCTGTTGTTGTTGCTCCTTTCTCCGACGAAGCGCCCGCCCGGCCGCCTGAGTGCGGCGCGTCCTTCCTGTCGCCCTAAGGAACGAGGCGACGCACTCGGCCAGGAAGAGGTAATGGATCAGGTGGAGGAAGGGGAAGAGGAATGTGGAGAGCGAGGAGCAGAAGACGGACGGAAAAGCGATGATCGAATGAGAGAGGGGAACTCCGGGCGGAACGCATGTGCCGAACAACACGCCAAATATTTTTTTTGATGGATAGCGACAGATCGAGGGACCCAACGTATGACGATGGATCACGGCCGGTTCGGCATTGGCGAAGCACTGCCAGGGACCGCATCAAGAGCACTTCCCTCGCTCGGTCCCCGAGTGACCAAGGCGGAAGTCCCGGTTCGCAGCCTGGAAACTGTTTGCAACCGTCGTTTTCCACATTCAACAAGCAAGTCTCAGGTTCGAGCCTCATGTTCTCCTTTGTTTACTGTGTTTTGTGATTCATCCATGGTCGAGAATGGCTTGGCTCGGTGTGAGAAACAATGTCTCGCGAGGGACCAAACAGTCGATCAGAGACCGTTGGATCTCTTGGCGGTGGTGTCCGAGCTAGATCTTCTCCTGCACCCGCACCCGAGATCCCAAACACACTGCTTAAGTGTGTAGTCGACGGAAAGGGATGCCCGTAGCCCCCCCCCCCCAACTCTCATACCTTACATTCATCTGGTCTTTCCTCTTGACCTCCCATGTGACCTCGATCTTTCCCTTTTGCCAAGATGTTGCAACAGAGACGTGACTGTCGCGGCATGCTTGAGACACTGGCGTCATGATACATACCATCTGTGAGAACTTTGAGATGATGCACACAGCACTGGACACATGGGCAAAATGCGGCGACGTAAAAACTAACAAGGGAATCTGAATTCATTCTGCATGCACAGATGGAAACCTTTTCAGCGATGCGCCTCGCAGGAGCGCTAGCAGTCGAAGCTCTGACAAGGCGTGTTGCGTGCCACCAGAGCAGCGAGGTATGATGACAGAATCGATGTGGAGGGGCCGAACCGGAGAACGTGTGGATGCTTTCTTTTACCATGGAGACAGAAAGACCCGACCCGAGTCTTGGCAAACCGGTGCGGTGCATTGGTGGTCAGGGCGAGTCAGGAAGAGAATGGGCCGGGATGAAGGCTGTCTGGCTGAAGCTTGTTGTTGGTGATTGGTGTTGGGCGGGTTTGCAGGATTTTGCTCCCTGAGTCTCGTGGCGTCCTTCAAAGTGACCACCACATGAGCAAGGCAAGACAAGACAGGACAAGACATGAAAGACTTGCATGTGGATGCGGAGGCTGATGCCGATGCCAATGCGGCCGACTGTCGGAAGACGCAGCTAGAAGCGCACCGCATGTCCGCGCCCTTACCAGCTGTAAACATTGCAGGCAGAGGAAGGCGAAGAAACTGGGAAGTAGCAACGACGCTAGGTGGGATAGTCTCCAAGCTGTTTTGTGTTGTTTGAACTACGAGCGAGATGGAAGACGAAGCGTCGACCACCTTTGGTTAGCTCGACTCTTACTGTTGGTTGTAATGGACGGCGCTGTCTGTTTGTCCAGCTGCAACGAAACACCAACAACGGGACACCTTATTTTAGTTCCTTCCCTCAATGACTAGTCACGTTTGGCAATGCCGTTCAGTTTGTTTATGTCTCGTAGCTTCGCATTAGGGACGGCGTGGAGATGCAGAGGGCTGAGCTGCCTGAAGTACATGAATTCGCACCATGGCCAAACAGCTAGTCTGTACTACGTGGTAGGACACTAGTAGGACGCCAAGAGTTTATCCCTTATGCCCCCATCTGATGTTGGCTCTGGGGTACTGTGGATTCCAGAGGAAGACGGCCCATGGAGGAACGAGGGAGCCAGAGGCTCGTTTACTTGTTCTACTTTCTATGGTACTATTCTTGAGGGGTAGCTTTCTGAGATGCTCGAGAAGAAACAGAGGGACACAAAGCGAAGGGTTTTCTCAATGCCGCGGGTGACGGCTGTGCCTGACAATTGGGTGCTATACTATGTAGGCTGTAAAACAAGTCGAAAATAGCTTGACTGTAAGACACTGACTGACTGGGGCGCTGGGAAGAACAAGACAGGGACAAGGAAGGGAGAAGTTTTGATGAGAATGGAAAAGGCAGAGAAACTGTCTGGAATATCGTGGTATGGCTTTAACGCAAGACCAGCGGGTGGCTCCTGCGGGCGATTCAATATGGGGGCCGGCGTTTCGGATGATGGACTGGTCCTGTTTTTTTTTTTTTTTTTTTGCCCTTTTCTCTGTTTTGTTTTACTGTAGTACCCTTCTATGTCCACGCTGCCCCTCGTTAAGAACCGGCCATCAATAGTGCTCTTTTTGACACGGGGAATCTCCGTGAATAGAACAGCGGCGGAACAGAATAAAAGTGGACATTCAATGCCATGAATTCTTTGGGCCAGGAGATGATGTCCCTTGACTGTCACCGTCCTGGCGCTAGGGCGAATCAGAGGAGAGAACGAGAGGGTCGATGGGAAGAAGAAGGGGCAACAGTAGTTGGAGCGGAGGAATTATGGCTAGGACCGAGGAAATGGGATGAGACGTCGACCGAATGGGCCAAGGATATTCGACGGGGGCTGCCTCACGAGGACACAGCTGCAGCTGCGGATGCCGACCTGCAGAACATTAGCATTAGAAATGCGAGGGAAAAATAAAAAACCACGTCCAAGTCGGAGTCGGAGTCGAGTCGGAGAGGGGGGTGGGGGATCACGAATGAATGGAGCGACGGAGGATGGCCGTGACTGAGCGCAATGTGTGAGGACCCGGGAGAGCGAGGGTGGTCAATGTCGCGGCGTTCCGAGATGAATCAGCGGTGACCTGTGGCTGTTGGGGGACGACATGGCAGATTCATGTCACTATTGGAGAGATGAGCTAAGAAATAGGTAAGTACAGGGCCACATTGGCTACTGAGGCAGCTAAAGGGCCGGCAGGGAAGGGCACGTTAGGGTAAGCAAGCTACAAAAATGGCGCGCGGGAGCCGGTCCTTTCTGCCCCTGCTAGCGAAAGCTCGGAGCCCGAGATTTCCCTGCTCGCAACGTTGGCCCGTGGGTTAGTAGTTAGTTACCCTCACCGTCGGATGCTTCTCCTCACCAAATCATTCACAGCAAGCGAGACAGGCGTGGGCTAGCGTGGTGGATTCCCCATGACTGAAGGTGTCATGGGTGGTCCCTTTGCGCAGATTCAACCACTCAAGGGGCCAGTATTGGTCACCCACAGCAAGCTGGGCTCCAGCCAATGTCATGACCCGTTCATGGTGAGATGACCAGGGCGTTGTCGATTCCAAGTCGATGAGCAGAGCAGGGCACGCAGGGATAGGAGATTCGGCGTTGGGGGAATTCGATGGTTGGTGAGGGGACCCGCCTGGGACCGCATGGTAGGAGAAAGTTGGGGTCGGTACGTGCAGTGGGATAGCCTCACGACGACGTAAGGCAGGGTGTGCGCAGGACGTGCCTTCTTTTTCTGCGGATTCGACTTCGGGAGCCAGTTTGCAGCGGTGGTGGATGTCGTGCTTGGCGGGCGGACCTTGCCCTTCCCGGCTAACTCGCTCCGAGAATGGCGAGGATACGGGGAGTAGGGAGGTACAAGGCACTGTACTGAGGCAGCGAAGGCACAAAGGCACGACTGGGAGAGGGGGAGATGGGTGGATGGATGTGCAGTGGGAAATTGAGAGAAATTCGTCCGATGAGGTGGAACCCGCTGGCTCCGTTTTCGGCTCGAAGCTTAGGCTTCCTTGGCGCGGCACGCGAACGAGACCGACTTTGCCTTTGCCGCCGATTCCCGCGACGGCCGATTGAGCGATTTCGAGGTGACGGATACTTGACTTCGACTTCAGCCTAGCCGTGCGCCTCGAGGGGACTCGACCCTCGAAACTTGAAACCCCGATATCAAAGAGGCCGAATCTGGATGTCTTTGCCATGGCTCACGTTCCAGGTTTGGCTACCTGTCAGACAAGGTGCCAATGGCTGTGGCTTCCTCTTTCTCGCTTACTGCGCCGCTCCCCATGCATCGCGCATTTTCCCGCAGCTAGGCCTGTTCAACGTTGATGATGCTGGTCTCTTCATCGATGCATTATGGAACTGGATTAGGCAATTGATGGAGATGCTATGGAGTGTGGCCCTTGCGAGCTCAGAGTGACAGGCATACCCCCGTACTAACAGTCCTTCTACTCGTTTTCTTTTCCATCCGTCCACTGACAGCAGGTTTGACAAAGTTCCCTCTCCTAATCCGTGCTACACACCCCCTTAGAGGGACGTAACGGGAAAGCGTGAGGACGGTAGAGAAAAGTTTGGAAGGCACGGCAGCGAGGAGGAAAAAAGAAAAAAAAAAAAAAAGTTCCCCACGGAGGAAAAAAAACCAAAATCAAGGGACGGGGGGAAAACAGGCGGCGGGAAGAATGGACGAGAAATTTAGCAGACTTGGACCAGGCCAGGTCGGACAAAAAAAATTCTGATGGGAGGGGTCTAGACTAGGACTTTGTGTTTAGCTGATTCATATTATCTACCTTTTACTCAAAGGAAACCAACGAAAAGGTCAGGGACGATGAGTTCTATACGTGTTCAGAGGTAATGAGAGGGGGGAGGTGAAAAAAAAAAAGGGAAAGAATGAGGGATTAAAGAGAAGATAAACGCATTCCGAATTCAAAACCCTACAGCGCGTATTTCTCCCACCTGCCTTTTTGCCTTTTGGCCTTTTGCTGTTTGCCAATCATTTCTTGCGTGGCATTGGCATCTGCCTCTTCTGCTTTGCTGCCTTTGTTCTTGCTCTGCTTCCTTGTCACGAGCAGCCAACCAACGCAATCGGCAAACCGCAGCCCGCAGCCCGCAGCCTGCAGAGCATCAGCATCAGCATTAGCATCAGCATCAGCATCAGCACCCGCAGCAGCGCCTCGTCCGCCAAGATATTCAAATACTTTTACCTTTCAAGCTGCCAAGCGCACCAACGCGAATCACCCCTTTCCCCTTTTGGTTCCGTTCCCTTTCTTCTCCCTCCTACCGACCGAGTAGAAGCGCTGCATCATCTACAGCACCTTATTTTCTTTCGGGCTTTGAGGTCTTGGCTCTTAATCTGTTTCCCTTTTACCTTTTTGCCCTGCCACCCTGCCTCCCACGCCTTGTAGGTTGCTTGTGCTGCAGAAACGAGCGACCAAAAACGACGATATCTCAACCCCGAAAGGAGAGAACCACCTTACACAAAACACACCAATCGCAGAGGGAAGGACCCACTCAAACACTTGTTCGACCAACGAGGGCAGGGCGGAAATCCTCTGGCACTCGGCAGACGACCTTTCAGTAGCTCAGGGACCTTACTCCCACGCTTTCTCACCTCCACGCCCACACTCCACGACACACGCCCATTCCCATTCCCACTCTCACACCTCCCCTCCTGTCCTCTTTCCCGTTACCCCCAAATCACTCATCAATCACTTGCCCACCTTGTCATCCACCACTGTCCCCCCCTACTTCTCACCCAGAAGCTCATCCGACCTCCTGCTTCTCTACCACTGCGACGCTACCGCTACCACCGCTAGGGCTCGCTGACTAGTTGGGACATGCACCGCATATTTCGGCCTCTAACAACAACAAATAAGCATCCACACCATACCAAATATCGCACTCCCCAGGGCACTCCCCTTCCCGGTGCACCACAAGGTAGACAATCCACCCGACCACTCTTCCCACACAGCAACCGCCTGCACCAGCGAGGCGGTAAAGGGATTTGCCCTCGAGAAAATCCGGCCACTTGACCTCCACTCGCACCAAGTTTTGCCCTACCACGTACCTCAGGTACTACACTCCAACGTACCTTTTAGTCCCGGCCTGTCCCCGTCGCCACACCCCCCACGACTTCAAGACCGCGACCACGCCCTCTTTGGGACTCTTTTCTTGCCCTTCCAGGCTGCCCTCGTCTCCCACCTGTCAGGCCTCTCCCGGCAGATACATAGCCGTCCGGTCCCTCCTCTCCCTCCAGAAAGCAAAAACCACCTAGTCCAAGCCCTCAGCCTCCGAGAATCCTGAATTTCATCCCACCTCTCTCCTCGAACAGCCAAGAATAACACGGAACCTGATAAAGTTCCCTCTGTGTCCGAGCCTCTGTCCCTCACCACCGCCGCCTGTTATCCTTCCATCCTTCCTCTCTCTCAATCCGTCCGTTGTCGACCTTTCCCTGCGCCACGCTAGGCCCGACGTCATCTGCTCGCCCATAACACTATCATCCCTGAGCCACGCCTTCGCTCGCCCTTTCATTTGGCCATCTGCGCACCGATTCACTTATTCTTGTAACCCCCAAGGACCCTGAACAGAGTCATCCGCATCGCCCTACCGCGCCTCACATTGAGGCAACTCCTGCCCAACCTAT